>JAIPRK010000217.1:0-117559 GCA_025469195.1 Chaitophorus viminalis
ATTAGATTTTAAAATAACAGAAAAACAATTTTTGATAATTTATCAATTTTAGCAGTCAATAAATTATTATTTGTAAAATCAGAATTTTTACTATTACCAATATTGTAAAAACCGGTATAGAAAATTTGGGAGTGCTAAGCACTCCCAAGCCCCCCCCCTAGTTGCGCCCATGGGTAAGAGTTATTACATTTTAAAATGGTATAACAAAGAAATGAATAATGTTTTTATCCGCTATCGAAGTTAGACCCTGGGTAATGCGACTTCAATACGCCTAACAATCCGACTGACGATCGGTTAGACGACCCTTCGAACCCGTCGGTCCCTGCGGGTATGAATAATATTTGTGGTTGCTTAGTTTCTTCACAGTACCTAACGCATGATATAAATATTTTCGAAAATATTGGTTTTACGTCCTATTATTAAATTTACTTGATAAAAGAAAAAATGTATTATCTAATAGTACACTGCACAAAATCAGAAAAGTCCGGTTGTAAAATAAACACAGAAATAATGGTTTTCAACAATGTTCGGCTAAACTAAATAATGTTGAAATGAAACCATATTTATTTGGTGGATTTACAACGATAGTATACACTGTTTTGGAAAAATATAATGTGTACACGCATATAATATACTGCGTTGGTCTCGTATAAACATCGCGTCGATACAACGATATGCTTAGGATAATTGAAACAATTCGTCCGATTTTAAATGATTAGGTACTTAGGAATGTATTTTAATTATTGTTCGAGTTCTAATTAAACTAAATACACTGTGACTACATTAGTGTATATGCTCGGAATGTTTATCCGATCCCGAGCAAATCCAAATCAATATAGTCGAATTATGTCCACGTGACCACGCCATGAGTCCATTTCAGTTACAATACAATGTTGTACGCTCCTCAAATGGTAAATAGTGACTTGTTCGGAAAATTCTCAAAATGTCCCTAGATGAAGTAGTCACATAGCGTGAAATTTTTGTGAAATTTTTTTCAGAAAAATGTACACGTTTAGATGTTAACGACAATTGAGATATGGCACTTCATATGTTGAAAAATTAGATCATTATATCCGTTTTGTTGGAATAACAACATCCGGTTCTGAAGTATTTTTAAAAATTATCCAAAATGCACTGTTTTTGATTAACATTAAAGACCCATAAAACCCTTTGCCTTGGAACTATCACGGGCAGTAAAGAGTGATGTTGTTGAACTTGTAATACTTGCCGCTGTACAATATAATACGTTATAATGTGTCATTTAATGCTTATATTTCAATAAATTACAATATTTTACTATTCTTCTATATCCACGCATGATCGCGATTATTCTTAGCTACAAATGCCATACTGCCATAGATGAAATATAGATTTTTTTAATAGCTTTTCTGTTTCTAGATTGCAAATACTTTTGCAGTTAGAACTTTTTTAACTTTTTTAACCGATTTCTCGTTTACCATAAATACACTATTATGATGATGCATGTGGCATATCTGAAGCTCAATCAAAAGGCGAAGGGAATGCTTTAAAAACCGAAATGTAAATGAAATTACGATGGTATTTTTTATTTAGGTACAAACGAATTTAATTGCAAAGTAATTTAATTTAATTAAGAAATAAAAAAATATATAATTAATAGATTAATAAGCATAATATCACAGCATCCCATACATATTAAATATTTTCATTTGTAATTTATAATATACAATTGATAATAATAATCCACGAAAACATAGAAATGCTCTCTGATAAAATCCAACAAGTAAACTATCCCCCCTCATCACACACACACATGCACCACTATTATGATTATAATAATAACTATGTAATAATAATAATAATAATATAATTGGTACACGTCATATAAATATATATTATAATATACAACAATATAATATGCCATAATACGATTTCACAATAAACATATTATTATGCCGAACTATACGGTCTTGCCCGTGGCTAATGATCGTTTTTGTTCCGTTTCTGCTGACCACAGGCAAAAGCTTCAACCGCAGCATCACCAGGCTCGTGTGCGAGGGCTGCCTGGTGGCGCGCGGCGCCAAAATCGAACGGATTCAGTTCTCGAAAAGAGGCTTGAAGGTGTGCTCGAAGGCGTGCAACAGACAGAGCGAGCTCATAATGCGCGTGCCGCCGACCACGGTCAAGTTGCAGGACTATTATTGCACCAGGATGAGACTGATCGCGCCCACCTGCGTGTGCGTGTTCAAGGTCACGTGCCAGGAGTTCAACCACTTTGTGTTCATACACTTCATCCCCAACGGGGCCGGCGACGTGGCCATGCTGTACTTCGAGTCCGGGCACCCGTTGTACAAGGGTTTCTGTTGACCGCCCGGTGACGGGGCGCATTCTCGTCCGTATACCGTAGTAAAATATCACCAGAAATCTACGTGCAAGGTGCAGTGCACACGAATCCGCGGCCTCAAATCGTTACCACCGCCGTAAAAAAAAAAAAATAAATAAATAAATAAACCGTAAGCCCCGCAGTGGACCATCGCCATCACTAACTATATATTGTTGTACCCCGTGTGTATTCCAACGTCGTCGTATACCTATTCCTACGTGTTGTATTTATTTGTAAAATAGCTAACGCGATATTATTGTATTTCCGGCCTCGTCCGCGTCGTTTAATGTATAAATAAATACTGCAGTGTGTTGTGTGTAATATTACAATACGACTGTTACAATGTCGCACATCAGTATACACCGCGCTCGTCGGGACGGTTTGTGTTTCCGAGTGCGTACAACCATTGATTATAAATACTAACTATGCAACTACCGATATTCTGCGGCTGTTGGGTCATTTGCTAAATTGCTTCATCGTTTATCGCTCGTCCGATTTCCCGGTGTCAAATTACTCCATTCCTAGTCCTATGTGCACACGTATACGGTATACAATATGATCGTTCTCATGTGGGAGGGGGGCAAATCGAGTTGTAGGAGACAATTTTTTCCAATACATCAATCTATTCGAAAATCACAGTCTTTTGATAACAATTCCAGGAGGGAAATGCCTCCTTTTAACCCCCCCCCCCCCGTGGCTACGGACCTGTCCATAATATTTGTATACAGATTACATACACTTCTACATTATACAGTTTCGAAGTCTGTGATCAATTACAGACTATGCACTTTCACAACCCTGTTTATTTTTTATGTGAGTATTCTCTACATCTATATTCACAAATTGTTATCTTTATCGCGGTATATATAATAATATAATCATATGATCACTGTTGGCTGTCCACAGAAAAGTCCTAACTGATCCTTGAAAAGTACCTTGTGTAGAAGTACCTACTGGTTCAAAAATCAAGAAAATTTGATATAATTTTGTAAAAATACAATTTGTTACCTAGTTGTTTTTATATAAGAGAGAAGTTAGCCTCCACGTCACACTTTTTAATAAATTTTCATATTTAATGAACCAAAATTATCCCAGAATTTGAGTGTCTATTGATTAACCAAAAAGATTTAACTATTTTGGTAAATTATTTTCAATCATCTTGTTGAACTAAATCTAAATGACTCCCAAAATAATTATATTAAATACTATGGTTTTTTTTGTTGCTAAAAGCATATGACAGTATAGTGTGTCCCCTTTGTATTAATTACATTGATATCTATATTATAAATTAAACTTTAAAAGTGGTCGGAAAACATTAGAACTACTAGAATATGTGATTATTATTTTTGTTATGAATTGTAAATGTTATTACTTATTATTCTTTTATGAAGGAAACTCTTTTAAAATCTAATGATTCTATTGGAAATATATTTTGATCAACATAAGTCTAAAGATTTAATAAAAAAAAAAAAAAAACAAATGATTATAATTAAAAAAATTATCGCCCCAATTTATTTGTTTTTAGTATTCAGCCACATTCGTAATATTTACCTGATATTTTGTACCATAGTTCTAAATCATAGCCCAATTTGAATTTTATAAATTTCAACAATTCCTGTACCTCAGTAATAATCATCAATACAATTAACATTTATTCTCATACAACAATTTAAAAGGGCTAAATAAGGTAAGAATAATTTTAAAATTTTAACCTTGGTCATAGTTTTTCAACAGATCATATGTTGCAGGTAATTTAAATATGAAAATAGGCTACCTTTACATTTATTAAAAAACACAAGTAAAATATTTGCTTCGTAATGCCATAGCATGACATAATATTGTCAAAAAAGTAATGTAAATTTAATACATAGTAATCTTCAAACTCAAGGACATTGTACATTATACAAAATTTGCTTTAACATTGTTACTAGTATTACATTAACAGGTTAACATAAAACAATTTTATAGGATAATTGAATTATGAACTACAATTATTTTCCATAAACATTATTTAATGACTAAAAACAATTATGTTTATAAAGTGCAAAAATATAACAAATAATAACCATTTGTATACATAAAAATATAATAATATAAAACTAACAATAATATAAAATTTTTGTTTAAAATATTCAAAACACATTATTTATTGCATATAAATTGGTACTGACAAAACGTTAGTGTAATATAAACTTTGGTCGTAAGTAATACAATGTATAATTCAATGATATGATTTCACTCACACACATAGACACACAAACACACACACACAGCACGCTTTGGTGTACATAAAAATATCCAAGGCACTGATCATTAATTTTATAAATATATATAATATAAATATGTACGTTTAAATAATTAAAGAAAAAAAAACAATTCTCATTTAGATGATGTCTAATACTTAGATATTTACCTAAATAGTTAAAACAATAAAATAGCACCATAAAAATAAAATATTCAAATTTTAACTCCGGCACATGTCTAATAACTAACATATATATTTCTACGCATGCATAAAATCAAACGTGATCTCAGACGTGAATTTGTGATAACTGTGTAAATACTGTAAGAGATCTCATTTTAATTGTGTTGCTTCATTAAGAGCGACAATCCACCTATAAATATAAAATACAATTAGACGTCATATAAAAATAGATATTATAAAATTCTATAGAATACCAGTATTCTATAAAAATACTAATGTTAAATAACTGTTGGGACATAGTATCATTGGATTCCATATTTTAAAGTTTTAACACAATCATCACTCTTTAAATTTAATTATCTAACTTATTCCTGCTTGATCATATATCTTTAAAGGAAATAATGATCATCAAAATAATTATTTGTCCTTAAAAATTTAATTTTCATGTTCATAAATAATATTTAATTGTATTAATTTTCAAATACTATATGTATTTAATATAAATGCACTAATAAACTTATCAATTTTTATAATTGAAAATTCTTTTTATATAACAAAGCCAATTAATAATTATATATATTATCACATTTTTTTTAATAGTATTAAAAACACATTATGTAATTAATGATAGCTTCATAATAATAAATGATTTCAAAAATGTTGACATTATATTTTATTTAAAGAATATAATGTTAATTACACAGAATAAAATAAATTAGTAGTACCATTGATTATAAACAATAGTATTTATTATCAATGGTAATACTCATGCAACATAGTGAGATACAGTAAAACCTCTATATAGCGGAATGGTTTGGGACCAAACATTTTTCGTTATAAGGAGGATTCCGTTTAAAAGAGGGTCCATTAGAGAGAGGTTGTATTGCATTTATGTTTCATTATATTGTATTTTATGAAGGTGTTCTATTTGAAAATATTTTACCATTTTTATACTGTGATTCAAAATCAAATTATACAATAAATAAATAAGTACTTGATAAATGAATAAAATAATAATTTATACTGTATACTTATTATTATATCCGTACCTATTAGCTAACTGTTCGGCGTCAGCGCAAAATATCATAGGGTTTTGTCCAGCATGAGCCAATTGGAAAACACAACTTGAATCGAATTCTTCATAATTCGTGCCCTAAAAAAAAAATAAACTATTTTTACATCTTCATAAATATGATTTTATTCTACTTATATAAACACACACACACACATACAATGGTAGAAAGGAAGGTAACATTGTAATTAATTATTCACAATAATATTATATTAGATAAAAAATGCCAAGCATTTTACCTTATATTTCATTCCTAGTCAAATGATTGGATGGTTATGGATTTTTTTTTTATTATAAATAAATGTTTCAACTTGTTTAGGTATTAGTTATTACTGAGATAATTTTTTCACTCGTAATACCTTTTATTTATTTGGAGAAATGAAATTGTTTTACAAGATCTCATTTATATAAATATGATTCAATATATATTCAGTGTTTTGATTTTTAAATACTTAAATGAATAAAGTATTATACATTGGCGACATCATGACAAAGTTACATGAAGGTACCTATACGGTATTTCGTTCTCCGTCATACATAATCGTTTGAAGTAAATCACATTGTGCTGAATTTTTTAATCATTACGCTTCAGAAATTATTTAATATTCATACATAAAAAAGCTATGATTTCTAACCACAAAAATTATTTTGATTTACAATTTATAAAGTATTTGGGTTTTAATGATTAACCAACAAATCATACATTATAATACAAATATTAATAATTAAAAGAATACAATTTTCGTCGTTAACATTAACATTATTGAGTAATGACATTTTAGGTTTATTTAATTTGAAAGCAAATTATATCAATAATCATTATTACTCATAAGTCATAATCAATTAAACGCATGCCAGAGATATTTGATTAATCAGTAATTTAAGTATAAGTAAATTATATACAAAAATAAATAAATATACATAGATGAAATTAAATATAGCCGAGAATAATTCCACTTAGGTCGTTTTATTCAATAACTATTTAAAAGCTATGAATTCAATTTAATTATCAACAAAAAAAAAATAATTGATTTTGATTAAAAAAATTCAATTTTTTATTTTCTATGTAGAGTAATTTATACCATAATAAATATGTATTATTCATAATACAACAATTATATTTATGTACATTACATAAAAGGAAGATAATTACGAAAACATAAAATTATTTAAGTAATACAAATAAAATAATGAAATATAGATGTCATTTATTAATAATATGACTAAATGATGTCTTTTAGGTTTATTTACTCTAATAGATAAAAAAAGCTTATAACACATAATAGCTCGGATGGAACTACATTTAATACAGACCACAATTAGTATTAATTATCAAATTTAACTACTTATTTTTTACTACTGATCTTTTCTATACTATTTTTAATACGTTTTCAATAGCATATTTAATTATGTTATAAAGTAGTGATATCCATATTTTTCATTGAGCACCTAATAATTTTAATCTCAAAGAAATAAGGAATTTATTTGCTTATAAATCAAAAATTTACAATCAGACTTGATGGTGATAAACCTGTGCCAATCCTGTATTTACAGAACAAAAAATGTGATATTTATACTTTTATAAAACAAGTAAATTACTCTGTTATTTTTTTGAATATGAGACAAATCTAATTTTTTTATAAAGATTTTAAAATAAATTATCTTAAAAGTACTTACTTCTGGAAATGTTTGAATGCTATACCCAAGAACTGGTATAGTGTTTAATGCCACAACATCTTCGGAAGCTTTGTAAGCATACAAAACTTGTTCTTTTAAAACAAACCAAAATCTTTTCCATGATTTACGTTTTTCGCGACGAAATAACCAACCACTCATTTGTGAACCTGAATCATTGGCCATCACCTCTTTTAACCGCTGTGGAACATACTTCACTAGTTTTTTTGAACTCCATACTCCAGATTTCTTAAAAGAATTTTTTACAGTATCTACCATTTTAATAATTTCAAAGTCGGTTATATTGGATTCTTGTCGCATTTCTACCATTTTGTCTTCAAACTCTTTAAACAAACAATGAAAATTAAATAATAATAATTCATTGAACATTATTTATCAGCACTCAATATATTGACATACCTTTGAGCAAATAATCATAACAATCATCACAAACACGTGCAGACTGAAACTTCATATAACGGAGAGGTGCTTTATTTTCGGAACAGTTGCCACACACTACCTACTCGATAAAATAATCAACATAAATTACTTAATTAAACAATTTTCAATCTTAGTAAATATTTTTATACTTTTCCACATGCTCTACAATGATGTCTTCGGAACGTGACTGTAAATTCTGCAGCACAAGTTTGGCACATAGTCACACGACAGTCTTGAATCCATATTGGAGCCTTAATTAGAAAAATACATTGTTACATTAGTCAATACATTAAAACTAGTCTAAGATGGATCCTTAATAATACAAAAATCTTAATGAGCGAGATTAATCCATTCACAAATTATATTGTAAAATATGTTCATATTTAATGATACAACTAAATTATATTAAATATACACTTTTACTTTTGGTTTATAAATGATATAAAATCTTAATCTTAAACCAATTTCATTGAACTTACCTCGTATCCTAATTGAAGTGGTTCACATCCTACATTCTTTGGAATAAATTTCATATTCAAAAATGATAGTTGTCTATTGTTGTGTTCACTGATTGCTTTTTCTAAGGTGGCAACCCATTCCTCACGTTCTACAGATGATCTGTAATAAATTACATAATGTTTTATTTTAATGACAAATCATTTAACAATTATAAATATAAAAGAAACTCACTTTGCCTTAAGAGTGAAGCTCCTAGTTATTGAAATTATACTAAATTCACAACCACAATCATCAGCCATGGGTAGAAATACTTTCATGCCACTAAGTGGAAGTTCATAGTTAATTTTTAATCCAGTGACTGTACCAGAATATGAAGTGTATAATAAACAATCATTGAGCTATAATTCATAAGAATATTAATATCATATTTGATATAATATTTTTTATACATATTTATAAATTTACCAAAATGAAATATCGAAGTTGCATGTCTTTTCTTGACAACTTATAGAGTTCACCATCTTTAATAAGTTCTCTGCCTGGTTTTATAACTATATAATTTCCTAATTGAGATTGTATCTGCAAAAGCTTACTTACACAGTCCTAAAATTTAAAAATTAGAGGTATACATTAAATTATTTTAATGAAATTAAAACATGAGAAAATGAAGATAACAACTTACTCCTTGTTTGATACTTTTATTAGCATGGTTTGCAACATCACATACAATTTTTAAAGCTATTGTCGTGTCATTGTAATCAATTGAGTCTTCATCTTGATTTTTGAAATAGCTTTCTAACAAGAGTCTATATTGAGGTATTCGTTGAATAGGTTTCAACATATAATGTTTAATGGTAAGTTTTTTGCAAACGTCAGTGGCTTCAAAGTCTTTGACACATTTCTGAAATCGTGGATATTTTTGACAACATTCATCTAACAAATTACATTGACCTTCAAAATTTTGTATATACGTTGAATAAAGTTTAAGGAAAGGCCCTTTTTTCACTATGACATCAGCAATTTTAGGATGCTCATCCCAATTTTCCATTCGTTTCTCCATATCTTGCAATAAGTCTTCATTGAGACTTAATAACTGAGGAAGAGGACTGATTATTTTTAATAAATCAGTCGTAGGTATCACTTTTATATCACCTCCAGATTGTTCAACGAAGGCAACAAATGTGTTACATAATAATTTTAAAACATCAATGAATACCTTTTCAGTCGATATAAGTTCTTCAACAATCCTCAAGGACTTGGCTTTGGTCGGTATTTCTTCAATCTCTTCAGTTTCAATATTATCAATAGACAATGTTTCGTCAAGTTCAACCTTTTCAATTGGTTTGTCTTCTAGAGATGAATGGGAATCTGCATCATTATCCTCTTTGTCAGTATTTCCGTCATCATTTTGACTATCATAAAAAGAACTACGTTTTTTCAATTTCAAGTTTTTACCTTTACCAAATGAACCAAACCAAGAAGCAATTTTTTTTCTGACAGAAAATGATTGATCTGTTGAATCACTAGCAATGGATAATTTTTCATCTTCAAGTGTAGAGTTCATATCATGTAACTGACCGATTGACAAATCTAATTCACTATTGAATACTACATAATCATTTAATAAACTTTCATCCTTATACTCAAAATCTAAATCGTTGTCAGAGCATATATTCTTAATACTGTTATTGTTGTTCTCACTATAAGTTATATTTCTTTCTATAATACTATTTACATTAACAGGAACTTCTACTTGGGAAATATTTGAATTGACATCACTATCACATTTTAATTCTTCATAAATTTTATTATTGTCAATTTCATTAACCTCAACATCTGAAGTTTGATTTATAACAGAATTAACAGTCTTTTCAACTTTTATAGTAGATGAAGACTTTACACTAGGAAATTGGTGTTTGACTTTGTAAGGACTGGTTTTCAATGCAATGATATTTGGTTTTGGTAATAATGGAGGTTTGACTGTGTACCTTGTAGCTGTAGAATCCAAATGACATTTAAAAACGGAAACCTTATCTTTGTCATTTTTGGTAACCATTATATTTTTTGTCCTTAAAAAATAAAATATTTAAAATTAAAACTAATTTTATTTAAATATTATTGACTTGACAAAAAATGAGCCAGATTTTTTATAATTTGAAGTCATACTTAAACAAAATTATTAATAAATATATCCATTTATTAGTCATAATTTCAGAAATGTTTTTTAAATAACTACATGTAGATATATTTCTATTAATATTTACTGAAAACTATAGTCTTGAAAAGTCGAATTTCAAACCAGTAGCTCATTACTTATTAGTATCAACAATTAATCTGGTCTATTATATAAATTTATCGATTGTATATTGAAAAATATAATGATTCAAATAACTTCAAACTATAAAAAAAACATTAGTTTTTCAAAATCACCTATATTGACCAAACAATTATTAATCATAATAACTTGTAAAAAATATTTCACAGAATACATAATGATCGATTCTTAATCAATAATTAATCATCGAAAAATTCCTGATCATTTTAAGGATATCAATATTTTTATTTTAATTAATTTAAGGATTTGAATATTTTATTGTAGCTAACAAGAATAAAATATATTTTGTGGTTGTATAACTTAGAATATTATAAACTGTATAAATTAAAGATAAATTGCTAAATAAAATAATAATAAAAAAACATTACGGTTTCATTAAAATAAATAAAATAAAGTTGTATCATGATTATTGATTACTGAAGCAAAATAAAAGCTGTAATAAGAAGAGGCTCTAAAGGTTAAATGTATCCCATAAGAACAAAACTAGAAGAAAACAATTTTTAACTTAACCACCAATATAAATCTTTTTAATTTATGTTATGAAAAAAATTAAGTATACTACTTTTTAAAAAAGTATATACAAATTGATGAAAAATAATTAAAAACACTTTTGAATAATTTACACAAGTAAAGAATAATAAATACTTCAAAAAAACAACAAAAAACATCAATGTTTGTCTTTTTGCCAAGAAAATGAGTAAAATATATAAATACTTATAATAAGAACATGAAATTGATAATGTTAAAGAAATCAGTTAATAATTTATTAAAAGCATACTTTTGTGGTTCGTCACAATTGCAATCATTTGAATTTGAAAGAAACAATTTTGGCTTTGGAAGTGGAGGTGGCTTTATTTTCTCTAAACAAAAATATAATAAATCATGATAAGCATTATGTTAAACTAAGTCCATATAATTAATACACAAACACAACATTTAATCATATTGAATAAAACTTGTAGGTGAAATATTTTTATTCCCAGTGTACATTAGGTAGGCTTTATTTTGTGTTATGTATACTGTATATATGGCTAAAAATATTTTAATAATTACAAATAAAGCTTTCAGGAAAAATATAGGATGACAAAAATAAAAATAATTTCTGAACTTATTTTATTTTAAACGTTTTTATGAAATGAATAATATAGATGTAAGTAGATATACATATAAGCATTTACTTAAGTATAGCTAAATAATCATTAAGCATCATTGGCAAAACAAAAAATGTATAAATAAAAATTTCAAAAAATATCATATTGCATAGATTTAATAAAATAATATCAATTAACAGGTACATAGTTTCTAGCATCTTTTTAGTGTATATAATTCAAATCTAATTAAAACAAATAAATGTAATTATTTTATAATTATGATTTATTAAGAAGTAAAAGAGAGAAAGTCAGATAATTATCAAGAGTGAAAATATCATTCCCAAATGAAAATAATAAATTAAGTACCTATATATTAAATTTATAAATTACAATGTATATAATAATTTTATCAACATAGCTTCCTATAATTATCATATATAGGTAATAACATAAAAATTGTATTACAAATATTTCAATAAATTTTCTATTAATGTTCTTAAAAATGCAAACCTAATAAATCAATTTAATGATGAATGAGTTACACAAGCAAATTATTATTATCTCTTATTAATTTATAAGTACTATTATCAAATAAATGCAATTACTCAGTTTTAATATTTATTAGCTCACTATAACAGTAAAATTATAATAAAAACTATACCCACTGAAAGTATAAATTTAAACAATTTCCCATTAAAAAACAAATAAATATATCTAAATGTACATTTAAAAATGTTTATAATAATTAATTGATAAATGTACATACTTCAAAATTGAAAAAATAACCCATAGGTTAATAATGCCATGAACATGAAAATAATTATAAATATAATTTATTTGTTATATTTTAAATAGTTAATGTTCAATCCTAGATATAAATTATAAAACTATACATAACTAAATAATTGTTTAAGCAATTCTTTTATTGTTTTTTATTTTACAGCCCAATCCATACAAGTTTAATGATTAATATAACATATAAAATTAAATTAACATAAGTGCCGCATACCAATAAGCATAAATATCTGCATACATAACTAAAGGTGTATAAATAAAATATATTATTGAACCATTTATCTTATAAGTCTATCAAGAAAAAAAATTATGTATAACCAGGGAATTAGATCATATAAGAGCTCTAATTAGATTGAAAAATATGTTCAGCGCAAAAAGAAAATGTATTATTAAATGTAAGAATGTAGGTATTGGATATAAGTAAGGTCCATGGAAAAACTAAGTGAAAATAATTAGTTTCAATGAAATGTAGACACGTCATTGAGGAATTCTGTGTACAGTAACAGAAATAATACAAGGATAAAAACATCTGGCCACATAGGTTAAGCAACTAACTGAAAAGCAAACCACTGTGAAATGACCAGTGCAACGCGCATAGTGGTCAATTGTATTTACCTGGCGTTTCCATTATTTCCCATTTAGATTATCCTCCGTGCAACAGACATGGTTCTGGCGTCAACAACTAGACCTGCGTGCATACCTACCCGGACACCAATCACCAGTTATGAAACCTGTATGAAGATATTTGCGATAGGTGTCAGAAGTTACTATGTCTGAAGTCAAACAAGGGTTCGCGGAACGAGAGATGAAAGCACATATGAACGTTTGTTGGAAACGAACGATAAAACACTTCGAACGGTTTTGTGAGAGGAAAAAACTTGAAATTATAATGATCACTCGTGGGGGACGGCGCGTGCGGGACAAGTAGCAAAAGCGAGATGGTTTAGGACTAATTGGAAAACTGATGGTAAAAAAAAAAAATTAACTAATAAAAAACTGTTATCGGATTCACGACGGCGGATACGCGAATATTTGGCCCGACGAATTTAATAATAATACAATACAATAATAATAATATAATACACTGATAAGTGAAGTACAGTCCGTGTGAGAGGAACGCGCGTGTGCGTGTGCGCACTGTTACGGCGGGTGGGCGTAGCGCGTGCGTGTGTGATTTTTCACAGATAACAACAAACGTTGGCCGATAGCGGCGGAGGCGGCGACGGCGGCACTCGAGTATTAACGCCGTCGATCGACCGGAATATAATAATATAATAGTTGTCGCCGTTGTGACGAATGACGATAATTATTATTGAAATTATAGGCCATTACAATTTGCAGTACTTGTGATCGGTTTGTGTGTCCAATCGTTCAGGTTGAACACATGTGCTGTACTGCTGTATGGTACGTTGAACGGATTTCAGAGAGAAACAGAAAAATTGGAAAAAAAATATATATAAATAAACGGTACTCGAGAATGACGATTTGACGATCGCGGGTGGAATTTGCACATTTTTTGCTCTGAGTCTGCGCGAAAACGACACGAATCCACGAATCCTGGTAACCGGTTTTCGATGACGGCATGATGATGGACTCTTTCATATTAAACGGAATAACAACAAAGGATCAGAAACTCATAGGAATAGGATCCGTTTACGGAAACTTTAATTTTCACACGATTATTCCGGGATTATTCGAATTATTCAGGGACAATCATATGAAAATGAAAACTTCCGTATCCTATTCACATGAATTTCCTAACCCTCAGGGCCTGAAATTGTGTGTTTGTAGACGTGTAGTGTGTACCATAGATAGTAATAGTGTGTACCTACCCCCTTACGATACGCTTTGTGAAGAGTTCGAAAAGTGTTAAGTGTGCGATGTTTGAAAGAGTGTAGCGTGTACTATAGTATAGAGTCTAATCCGTTAGAGCAATAAAAACGAATTAGTGTCGTGAAAAAATATCATAAAAATGGATATCGTACTGTAAATACAATAGAAAAAAAAAAGAACGGGTGGGTCTCGCTTTGCTGTACTGTTGGGGGTGGAGTGTACCTCGTTGATTGGATAGGTCATTATTACAATGGATTTGTTAAATTTGAATGCAATGATAGATATCATTGTATACGAATAACGATTCTGAACGGAGTTAATATGTTTGTCTAAAATGTGTATATAATAATATAGTATTTTATATTTAAATTGAATTACAATGCAATTTCGTAAAAATTTAAATTTAAAACAGTCATAAAATTTTTCCCCTTAAGTCTGGTAGAATTTTTTTTATATATTTTTGAAGGTAAGCTTATGGACAACCTAGTGTTAAAATTTAGAATCTTAAGTATAAACAGAAAAAATTTTATGAATTTTCAACTACAAAATAACTTCCAAATTATCGTGATTTTAACATATTTTACACAAATTTGAACTTTATGGGCTTATAAAAAAAATTTGAGTGAAACAATCACCGTTATTTTCTATTGAAGATAAGTTAAGCTTATTATAAACATTGTATTAAATTTTCGAGAGTTTTTGACAAGCCAATTACATTTTATAGGTGTTTAAAAAAAAAAACTTACAAAAATCGAAAATTTAAATTGTCTATAAATAAGTCAAAATATGTCAAAATACTTTGAAAACTTAACCACGTATAGAGAACACCAATATAAAGATTTGGTGAAAATTTCAAGTTGTTGCGATTTTTCGTTTTTGAGTTAGAGCATTTTTAAAAAATGTAGTTTGTAAAAACGTGATTTTGCGTAAAATTTCCCGTTTTCTTGATTTTTTAAAAAAGTATTGAAAAAGTTGGATTTTTGACTTGCCCAAGTACCATCTACATTCACTTTCCTATCAGTTGCTGTTTAAGAAAATCGAAGCATTTTTACTACCAAAAATCGTGTCCTCAGATTAAAAAAAAAAAACACACATCATTGTAAAACCAATAGATTCCATCACTCCGTTCAGAATCTAAAAAAAAACACACATCATCGTAAAATCAATAGATTCCATCACTCCGTTCAGAATCTGAAATTGCATAATTTCTACGATACACAATTAAATTGATTTTTCGATGGTATGATTTTGTAGTAGTTATATTGTACATAGGCTCATCAATAGGTATAGACTACAACTGTGGATACATCACGGGCTACAGCGAACGTCATGTTCAACACGAAGTAGTGGGGTACAAACATTTACAAATTTAACACCCGGCGAAGGAAAACGTTAGGAAACAAAAAAAACACGCCATATGTTGTCATTCGAGTCTCGACGGCGACGACGACGTTGTCGTATTTCCGGCACGCACGCACCGGGCGATACGCAATAATTATTATCGACCAGATATCGTTATTGTTATCAATTGGTTAATGAGTTTAGGTAATAACGGTGTGTGTGTGTGTGTGTGTGTGTGTGTGTGTGTGTGTGTAGTCAGTGTTCTACGAGTATGTGCACGTGTGATGTAATTTCCCATTACGTGTATAATATATTATGCTTATTGCGTGTTACACGGTAGCAACTAGCTATAGTGATGTCGTTCACAATATAATATAATAATATGGTGTTTTAAGTCATAGCCCCTAGAACCGATTTGTTCAAGCACATGGTGTGGAGGTCGGGGAGGGGGACGCAATGAGTTGTCTGTAGGTATAGTAAACACAGAGACATTAGTACAAACGCATTATGGACGGTTTAAAACAAAGTTTGACGAAATTATACAGTTAATGTATGTATTTCGTAACTAAATTTAGTTCATGGTGGATTCTTTTGGTAAACAATCAGTAAATGCTTTTTATTTATTTCTACTTTAAGAACTTTCAGAAAAAATTATTAGATCTTTATGCAGTAATTATATATTATTGCAGATTATTGTACTGTAAATTTAACTTCATTATTAGCTAGTATTTAGTAAGTATTACAAATTCAGACTTTATAAATTGCGGCCAACGTTTGTACCTACACGCCTGTCACGTATAACCTGTGATATCCACCCAATTTGTGACGGGGTTATTTAAGAGGATAAGTAGTCTCCCCGGGGGATTTCAAAACAAAATGTATTTTTAAACGCTTGCATCCGAATTGCATGCCAAAGAAAAAAACATAAATTGGAATGTCCGAATTGCATGCCACCTCATCGAGGGGTTTGTCCGAATTGCATGCTATCAGATTATCAGGATGACCTAACCTAACCTAACCTTTCAATATCATTGCACAATAACTTTTGAAAATAAAATTTAAAATCATCAATTACAAAAAGTATTTTGTTTTTTTCACTTAACATATTTTCAACTTGAGGTTCCATGATCACACTACGGTTAAGTAATAACTAATAAGTTGCTTTGAACAAGTTAACGTTAACGTTCCAAAATGTACTAATATATTATAAAACTCGGAAAACACACAAGTGATTGTATCTCCATTTGATCTAAATTATATTATTATTACTATTCTTTATTGCCGTAGCGGTGTAGGTACATTTCTTATCTCGATCATTTTAGATTATTTCAGATTAATATAATAATTCTTATACATTTGAGCTACAGACAATTTAGTGAACGATACGTATGCCTAATATACTATAGTAAATATAGTTCAAAATAAAACTAAAGTTTTAAATATTTCAATCTAGAAATTAACCAGTTGTAACAACCATATCACAGAGCGTTTCTATACATACGGTTTTTTTTTAAAATTACAAAAGTTCAAAAAAAAGTTTAAGTTATACCTAATAGAATAAGTGTATAATAAACTATTACTAATACACGGCATGCAATTCGGACAGACCCCTTTATGATGTGGCATGCAATTCGGACAGACCCCTTTAAGAAATCGCATGCAATTCGGACATTTTTTTTTTTTTTGGCATGCAATTCGGATGCAGCCTTTTTAACATACCTACCAATAGACAATAGTGCATGAACAAATTCTGCTACTGAGCTACATATTTATACACATAGTCGCGATACAGCATTATAATATGTACGTATTCATATTTATATTGTTTATACAAAAGTTAAATAATAGGTAAGTAATTCCTTACATTTCTTCGGCAGTATTAGAAGTTTTATAATTTGTTTTTATTTTATTTAACCATATATTTTTATTTGTATTTTATTTTACTTGCCTGTTTAACCAAATTCATTGTGGATCCTTCGATCTATCAAAGATTCTGAGAGAAACTTTAATAATATTCGAATAGTTTTTGTTTTTGCCTTTTGGAATATTTTTGGAGGGTTTCTTTTTTTCTTTCAGATAAATATTGTGAACATTTTTAATTTTTATTGGAAACCGTTGGAATAACTACCTATGTAACCTATATTTGAACGTGTTTAATACAATTTATGAAGGATGACAGCTTTGACTAAATATTTTTTTAAATATGACATTTTTTTCTTATAAATATTTATTATATCTACTATATTTTTATTTATTTTACTATATTTATCATTTTTATTCGTATTTGCAGATTTTGACTAAACCATACGGGTATTAGTTTAACCACGTTTTTTCGAGTAAATATCACGATTAGTTTTCCAAGTCCTAGGGATCGATAATACAAATTCAACACAAATAGGTACTATTGTAATTACTAATTACATTAAAGAAGTAATCTTTCATTTTTACTTACCATAGCAGGTAGTAAAATCAAAAATATCAAGGGCATTGAACAATGGTTGAAAAATCCAATATTCACTTTGATGCTACAATTTCACTGCGTCGGGATACTGTATAGTCTGTACAGTATTCAAATAAATTACACTTTCTGGTAGGTCTAACACGGACAAGAACAAACACATGCCGTGAATACCGTGCGATAATTATCAAGGATGCACTTTCCGTTTTTAGGTACTTTCCGTTTCGTTGACAATACACAAAAAACACACGCGCATGTGCACTGCACGACACGTCATCACAACTATATATACGTCCGTCGACTGAAATATGGTATACAGATATATTATAATATATGTAATACTTAGTTATTTGTTATAAACGTGTCGCTGCTAGTGGCCGATTTCAGAGTTAAGCGTATAGATATATCAGGCGACGAAACCTACGAGAGGCGCTTTATATGTTTAGTAGGTATATAATACCTAAATGTAATATTTTTGAACATTTTCAAGTGCACGTCGGGTCGTGCGGCTTACAAACAACATTTCGGGATTTAGCTTCCACAGAACAAAATGTCTACGCACTTCAGATTTAACCTACAAAGCAAACCTTATCTATTTGACGAGGCGGTATGATATATTCTCGCACTACTCGAGCTTAGACTATTATTATGCATTAGTATGATATTATAAACTGGGAACCAAAAACAATATACTACGTTAATTAACGAAAATGTCGGCAAATGTTTATCTAAATTTAAATAAAGTAATTAATGTTGAAACGACCATATTATATTGTAACAGTGTAAGATTACAATACTATATTATATATGTCAATAATAATTATTAAAAAGCGATATCGGAATCGAAAAAATTAATAATGTTTAAACAATAAACGATTGAAAATGAAAAAAAAAATGCAACTATAAAATCACACCGTTGAAGATTAATTATCACTAGCGATTTTGTACATTATTCTCCTACTAGGAAAAGACTATTTTACATGTTGATTTTGCAATAAGATTTACATTTTTACTGTTAAATGTAACGTAATTACGTTATATGTAAAATATCAACGTGTATTTTATAATTTCCTATTAGAGCTTATAATTATTTCTTAAGATGTCAATAATATATAAATTAATAGACATTGGTTCCACATCGAACTGTAATTATTATTATTACTATTATAACTGTCGAATTATAAGAACGACTATAATATTCATATTGATTAGAACAATACCCACAATAATTTTATTAGTTTTATACACTAAATTATAAAGTTTTTATTTCTTCACCGTTATTGAGACATCTAATAAATTCGCGCTATAGGTACAGCCTAAACACATAATACATTATATAAATAAGTCACTGTGTATGCCTATAGTCACAATTCGATCACAATTCCCAAATAGATACAACTTTATAATACACAAATGTGACAATAATATATCAAATTACAATTGTAAACCTATTGAAATGGTGTTATCATTTAAATATTTAGGAGTGACAATTGATTCCAACTTGAAGTGGAGAGAACACGTACAGAACATTAAAAATAAAATGAGAACCTTAAGAGTATTATTTTACAAATTTCGATTTCTTAATAAATCAATTATAAGACAAATATACATGGCGTTATGTAATTCAATTTTATTATATGGCATAACATGTTGGGGACGCACAAATAGATCAGGTATCAATGCATTACATATTACCCAAAAAATGATTATTAAAGTAGCTTTCTCCCTACCATTAAACTACCCATCAGGGAAATTATTTAACCATACAAATATATTACCACTACAGAAATTATAGACACAAGAACAGGGAAGTTCATTAAGCCATCATTAACATTATTAACCAGTTCAAGAAACTCCCCCAAATACGTGATAAAAAAATATTTAATAATCTAAATATAGAAGTAAAGAGTCTAATAAAAAATTTATGTGAAACATATTCAAATAATACCAATGGTATAATTATTAAAAATCAGATTAAAAAACAATTAATAAAATAGTTAGTGAGCTTGATGAGAATGTGTATGTTAATAAAATTACAAAAAGTCAATATGTATTATTATAAATTTTCTACGTAACATTGAAGTAACTTTGGGTTAATAATATCATTTAGTGCTATTTATTATATCGAATGAACTAAGTTATATTTTAATTGTATAATTATTTTTAAATTAAACAAATGATTAAAACTATGAGAACTCTGCATACCAGTTACGAGCACAGCTTAGTTGGTATACGTATCAGCTTATCAATGTATTTTTATTTAATAAGATTATATGTTATTTGATATATGCTGAAATAAATTAATAAGTAAATTATAAAAAGTAATTTTATTTATTGTTAATTTCCACCACTGCAATATTCATACCCCCCTTAATACCTTATGACTTATACACTTGATCGAATTCCGAACAAAGAATTGAATAATTAAAAACATTAATTGTTGCGTTTTAAACAAAATCTGTATTAAGTATTTAAAAAATGTAGGTATTTATTAATTTAAAAAAAATAAAATAAAATTATACATGATGACTATAACTATTGCGTTACTAAACTAAAATAATTATGTAAGTATTAACATTTGTAGTAATAAACTAAATAAATTTTTTTAAAATATTTATAAACATTTTTAATTCCGGCTTTTAGTATTGCTGTACTTCAAATGTTGATATAAATCAATTTTTTTTAATTGTATCATTAGGCTGTAAGACAGAACTCATTATATGATTGTAGATTTAAAAATTAAACATTTTATATCAAGATGAAACGTACGAATATAATTTACGAATGTTCTTCCCAACAGAAAAATGGTAGAACACTTTATGCAAGAATGTATGTAAGACAAATGTATTTTCGTAATATCATCGTCCCTTAATTGTATAAACTTATACACGGAATTATTATTATGGATATATTGCTTGTAATATCATATAAGAAGTATTGGAGCAAAATATAGCCGGACGCCGCTAACGAGTAACAGTATGAAAATTAAATATAATATTATAATTATGTCTATAAACAATTATTGTCCATTGTACTCTGAAAATAAAAATGATAAAACAATATCGATTGGGTAGGACCACGAGTGACGTAATAAAATCGTATATGATACGATAAATTATCAAGAAATGGTATAGTACACATAATAGTATTGGTCATGGATTAATAATATACGTTATTATATAAATATAACTATTCATGGTATTGGTATAATGGTATATACACTATAAATTATAATAATATGTAAAAATTTACTTAGTACTTATACATAGCGGATACCGCGTCAAAGATAAGATTTGTTCCAATATTCCTCTGTCTATGACAATGTGTGCGATAGAAATCACAAATCTACTTAAAATTTAAAAAGATATTATTATAATATTATAAAGTATATTATTATCGTTTAATGATCATAAAATTATACGTAGCTACATATTGTTGTAATGACACTTGTATTGAAGAAAAAAAAATAAAAATTACTTGCTACGCTATATTTTTTAAAACTAGAAATAAAACGATTCGACAACATTTGATAATTTTCTAGAATTTCCTGTATATTACCATATAGACATATTACAGAATACAATCTTGTGGTCATAATATTTACGCTCAAATTCTCAAAACCTTATGATTTTGACATTAAAACCAATTGACCGTTGATATTTTTGTTGGTATGGGCCGTTTACGAAGAATATAATGTAGTTAACAATAATAATTAAGTTGAAAATGTTAAAATCATTTTTACTTAATAGTTTTATATATTAACTATAATTCCTAATTTGTGCGTCATCTGCATAGTAGCTCATTGCGGTTTCGTTAGAATTGTTTCTAGCGCCAATCATATATCAACTGCATGTATCCTTCCGCAGATATATCATTTAACAGTCATACAAATACCGTATAAAACAGATTAAATTACAATCAGATTTGAGATTTTTCCAACTCGCATCTCTCTTTCTCTCTTTCTCCCTAGATTAAAACATACTATTATTCATAAGCGCAATTTAGAGAGCAAAAGGGGGGGGCAGTGCTTAACTCACTCAACAGCAGAATTAACTCCCCTCTCCCCAATCGACATCACGATTAAAACGAAATATAAAAATGTTATTAAATATACCTAAAATAATAATTTTATAAGTTTTTAAAGTTTAAAATTTTATAAAACAAATTTCGTCTTCAACATTGATCAGGATTATATTTATATCGCATATTCACGTGAAATGTATACATTTAAATGAATAAATGCAAATTTTTATGTCGAATTTAAGATCAATATCGTTTTTGTTGAAAGTTTAAAAGGGTGCTACTTTTTTCGCCTAAAAATGACCCTTCGCTTTTCGCCCACGTCTCTTTTCGCCTATATATTTTAAAACTACTTTCCCTTTTCGCCCAAGAATATTTAATAGCAATTTCCGACCAAATTTTTATAATCCACACTTTGGGAAACACTTACTTTAAATTATTTATATCTAACTATCGAGGAGGCGGCTTTTTTTACTCTCCAAAAATGTATTGTGTTTTTGTGTGGGCGAACGGGGTCTTGCTCAGTTTAAAAGTATGCTACTTTTTTTTCTAACAAAGGCCAGAGGGTATTAATTGATATTGTGTTTAAAAAAATGTAGTCCCCTCAAATTCACAATCTTAAATTACGCCTATGTTAATAATACTACATAACATTATTCATACGATAAAAATATACATATCGTCATATTGCCAATATTATATTATTATTGTAAATGCATTGTAACAATAGTATAATATACTACGTGCATAGTCAGTACCTTATAAGATATGATTCATATTGTGTATTATAATATTCACTCAACAGTCGGTGCGTTGTGCGTGACATTTGCGCGTATTGTGTTCCGAGCTCAACGCGACCGTGTACACAACACAACGTGTAGTACAATTATGTAGCAAAATAACTGTAGAACAGTTATATGGCGAATACATTAGTCATCGCCCATCGTTGCTGTCCCCCCCCCAAGGACGGTCATGAACACGAATGACGGGCTTTATTGACGTGTGTATATTATATTCTATGTAAGTAAAAAATTATTGATATTTTAGTTAATGCATTATTAGGTAAAACGCAGCGCGATGACGTGGAATTAATTAACTAATCGACGAGCACATCGGTTTTTTATTTTTATTTTTTTCCGCGATCCGCCTTATATACAAGTCACTGCAACCTTATGTACAAATCCTCAAAACGTTTTCCATTATTTAACCCGTATGGCCATATTATACTATAATACCATGTACTACACTAGTTTATACCTAATACGATGATAATATTTATCGCGGTGCCCGGCATAATATAATATATTATTCACGTACGGCGGTGCACCGTCAGTCAAAATAATTTAATCAAGTTTGATCAGTGGTACATAATATGTGTTAATGTATTATGATTATGTATTACGATTGAAGGCGGGATTTTCCGCGGGCGTCATCGTTAAAGAAGCCTCGGCGCCTCGCAGCAAAGTTCTGTTCTATTTAGAAAAATTTCGGTTCAAGTAAATAAAATCATTGAATAGGTACTGAAATAATACAAAGTATACTGACAAGTGATAAGTGATTACTGAACGTGTATCACTGACTCATTAACGGCATTTTACTTGTTCCTTACATTACCGCGGTTACTATGCCGAGTGCAGAAAGGATATTCTCAAAACTTAAATTAATTAAAAATTATCTAAGAAGCACCATGTCCCAAACACAGCTTAGTGGTCTTGCGCTGATTTCGATAGAAAATTAGCGCACCAAAAATTAGACTTATTGTTGTTGGTGAAGATGTTTGCTCAAGACCGTAGCAGAAAAAAATCATTTTCGTTATAAATAAAATATTATTATTATTATTAACTATTTATTGTTTCTGAAATTATAATTCAATAAATTATTAATTTACTATGAATATTTATTTTATTTTTCTATCATACATAAATAAACATCACAATGTTTAAAAATTTGAATTACAGATATAATAGGGCCTCCAAAAAAATTGTATCCACGGGCTTCAATGATTGTAGTTCCGCTACTGATAATACTATTTTAATTTTGCAGTGTTAAGATCAATGATCAAAGGAGTTGTATAAGTATATACATCATCTGTCACAAACTTATTTTCGCCCAATAAATTTACAAATAGAAGTAGTGAAATAAAACGTCTAGAAATACTAGTTCTATGTACTGTATTATTATATTATAAAATAGGTACGTATAAGTGTTTATACATGAAATACACAAGTAAAATAGAAAAATATTATTCAAATTAATCTAGAAAGAACGTACAGTATATTTAATTTTATATATTTCATTAAAAATTAAAAACTCAGTAGCTTTTTTAATAAATGGACATGATTAATACGTGAAAATTATATTAAAATAAAAAATAATTGAAATTTTTATTATTAGTTAAGTATTATAATTTTTAATTTTAATTCAACCCCTCTCCTTCTCTTAAGCAGTATTGATTGCACTGCTACAGTATTTAAAACTAGAAAAGTACGCATATATTATATATATATATATATTCTAAAAGAGTTACATAATATCTTATTAAATTGTATAGATTTGCTATGAATATTTCATCCGAAAATAATGCGTAAATAATTTTATTTTTATTGTATAATAAATTTGTATTACAATAATTCTACTTAATACGTCCGGGTTCCTTAAAACGTTTATTTAGCTTCATTCTAGCTGAACTGCACGCATATTAATTATTTTTTTTTTCAACATCGTATTATAGGTCTTGTAAAGTCGTATCTACCGTAAAAATTATCAATTAATTATAATCCCTCAATAAACATTACTCGATCGTCTTTCGGTAATGTTGTATTACCTAAGCAGTTTAGAAAAATATGTAACCGTATAATATCGTCTTCAACGTTGTATATCTATATATAATTATGTGTCCAAGCTATAAGCCTACAACAAAACTCAAAGTTACCTCGGTAGTTCTTACGAATAAATATAATTAATCGATTAGCCTACCTTTCGTAACATGTATTTATTGCATAATATTATTTACCGAAAAGATATAAATAAAGCGTATGTGCGAACATTGAAAATATGCTGGTTGTTTGATTGTTTATAACTGTGACCGGTTAGGCACCTTATTCGAGTCCGGATTTCTACATATTTTTGCAGCTGTTATGCATTATGTGCACTGTATACATCCTATAATACATAATGCAAATTTGCACGAATTGTGTGTTATACAACTACAGCGAATAAAAATAATGTATTCAGACATTTATAATAAAAGCATGGGTTCCAATTATAAGTTTATTTTCTTAATTCAAATACACCAATAAGCATTTGGAAACTTCCGATATAATGCACATAACATAATATATGGGATCTTCTCCGGGCCATATACTCAAAATGCAATGCATTATTAACTTATATTATACGTGTATGTATGAAATATATTATTTATTTATTATATTAAATCGTTTCTATTTCTTCACCAAAAACAATCAAGGTTGCCACCGGTATACACTACAGTAATATATAGTATAGTGATTATACATTATTAATATGAGGTCCCACCGATTCCCAATCAAATAGTGCACGCATGATGCATAATATCATAATTGCAAAAATATATAATTTCAACATTTACTTTTTTTTTTGACAAATTGACAATATACTCGCAATATTGATATGAAAAATTGTATGTTTTAAATATGCCTACAGAATTTGTCTGGATTTCAATTATTCAAAGTTTTTACCCGATTTAAAATTTTATCTAATCGATAAGATAAGTGAATACTTGAATAATGTTTGATAATATTTGATAATAGTTGAATGTATTAAAATAAATATTGAATTTAAATGTATGATTAATTTTCGAGAAAAATCAAAATTGAGTTTGAGGTTGAGTAAAATTTGTTCTATCAAAATATATACGTAGGTAGTTGGAATTGTTATTATGATAATTCACACGTTTCTTTAAATACAAACGGTGAGTGAAATATTTAGTTTTACTGAAAACATACAATTCATTTTACAAATTCATTATGTACAACTTTTATTATCAATACATCACATAATATCGCGATAGTGCGATACCTTATATAGTGTGATCATGCTATAAGGTGCCACTAAATATCTCAGCTGAATGTATTTGGGTTCAAATCGGGTTTTTGGAAGGTAATAGATAGTACCGAAATACACATTTTTTGATAAATTTTACATTTGTAACCATTTTTATACGCATATAACTTGTTCTTTTTTAAATGGAAACACAATATATTTTAAACTCCAGATTTGGATTGTCTTATTTTTTTTAAGTAACTTTTATTCATAAACTTTTTTTCATCTTGAAAAATGGGCTGAATTAAAATGAGTTAAATTTTCAATTAAAATTATTTAAATTCAAAAATTATATTTGACAAACACGTATTCAGATTTCAGATTAAACCACTGAAAATATGTGTTTATTCTGTATATGTATTTTATTTTTTTTAGAAAATAATAGTAATACATTTCTATAAAGATATATTCTTTTCATTTCATCAATACATTTGATAACTTTCTTCGAATTGGTGACCGTAAGAGCGAATTTAAAACGTCATTTATAGTATAATTGGATTTAACGGTACTCGTTATTATAGTTTTTAGAATTGACAATGTTTTATTTTAATTTGTATTTTCTCCTTTAAGTTATTAGAATATTAGGTAAGTGTCTATAAGGAATTCAAACATATTACAATTAAACAAGTTTCTTTTTAAAAATATATAATACCTACATAATATTATTGTATATGATATACAGATTACTATAAATGCGAAAAAATATTAAGCATTAAAACAAGCCGTATTAGATTTTTTAGTAAGTATAGGTGTACAATACAAACTATTTAATGTGATTGTTGACCTTGTTTTTGTTGACAGAGAACATCAATATCAGGTTCCAATTTGCTGGAATACACTCGAAGAAGTGCGTGAAAATGTTCATTTGTTATGCGAGACTGAGTCTTACTGCCATTGATCTTCATAGATGAAAATACTTGCTCACAAATATATGTCGAACAGAACATACAGGATATCTTAGCTGCAAACTGCCGAACGTTTGGGAAATTGTCTTTAGATAGATTTGAATAAAATTCAACAAGATTTCCGGAATTTGAATAATTTTCAAATTGTCTTTTTAAATAATTATTACATTGCAGTTCGATGATTTCTAATTGTAAATAAGTTTCAATATTTTCTGGGTCTATGTTAAAAGGATTTTCAAATAAATTGATAAGCTTTTCGTTTGCTAGAATGTCTTTAAAACGTTCTTGAAACTCAATTTTAAGTGTACGTATAATGCCGACGCACAACTGTTTTGGAAATGAATCATAATCTTCTTTGATTAAAATAGCACAGCATTCGAAATGAGATAAATCGGATTTTTCCATTTGATTCATAAATAGAGATAATTTATGTTGAAAAGCTTTTATTGTACCAAACAAATTACTAACGAGTTTTTCTTTTCCTTGCAATTTTAAGCTTAATAAATTGAGATGATGGGTTATATCTGTTAACAATGCTAAACTCCATATATCTACACAGCGTGGTGTATTTACTTGCACGTTGTTATTTTTTCTTAAAAAATTTTTAATTTCGTCATGTAGAAAAAAAAATTGTTTTAAAATTGTTCCTTTATTTAACCATGGTAAATTGCTGTGGTGTAAATCATCTATATACTCAGATTCTATTTCTAAAAAAATATTTCGAAATTGACGATGGTCTAATGCTTGTGATCTTAAAAAATTAATCGTTTCCACTACATTGGACATAACAATTTGAAACAAAAAACATTTTTCACTTAATAGTACTTGTTGATCAATAATACAATGTACTCCAATTGGTGGCGAAAGATCTAATTTAGACATTTTTGCGTTTATTATTCCTATAAGTCCAATATCGGAGTCTATCATGCGCTTCCCGCCGTTTGTAGTAACACTAACAAGATTGCCAAAACTAAGACCAAGGTTATTGAGTGTATTCGATAAACCTGTGAATATATCTTCTCTGGTTGTGGTACTATTTAAAGTTACTAACCCTGCCAACTCCTCTGTAATTTCAAAATTATAATTTACACCTCGTATAAAAATCGGGAGCTGTGACGTGTTTGTCATACACGACCTCTCGTCTAACGCTATTGAATAATATAAAAAATGTTTCGCTCTATCTTCTAACTGTTTAAAAAGATTTAATCCAAGTTCTTCTATTCTTTCCGCAATTGTTGGACTTGACAAACAAATTTGTTCAAATAAATATTTTTTCTCGGGACAGATTTCATTAATTACACGCGACATACACTTCTTCACAAATTCTCCATCAGAAAATGATTTACTTTCTTTAGCTATTGACTGAGCGACAAAATAACTAGCACGAAATGAACACACGTCTTGTTGTATATTAAGATTTCTTTTTAACAAATCCCATTGTTCCGCCCGTTCTGCACCTACTAGATCTTTACACTTTTCTCCGTGTTTAACTTTATAATGACGTTTTATATTAGCTTCTTTTAAAACTGAAATTGTTTCCTGGCATATTAAACACATACCTTTATTTTGCCATTCTATAAAAAAGTAATCGTTTTCCCACTGCTCTCGAAAAACACGATGTTCGGAGTCGATTTTCCGTTTATTTTTAAACATTATGAACAATATATGAACTGCACAACACACATAACACTGGTTCATGAAACAACTAAGTTGTTATTGGTGATTGATAGTGATTAGTGACTTATTGTTCGTGATGCAAAACGCTAAATATGAAAATGTTACTGAACGACGAAATAACGATAACGCTATTTGGAGCGCACGTCACGTTTATATCTGCAGATTAACAACGTAATATATTGTCCTAAAGCAATAGGAGAAGAATAAGTACTCGTTTATATTTTACTTTCAGTATACCTATACGGCCGACGCATTACATTTTTAGAAAAATTTTAAGTAATTAGTTCATTGTTTTCAATATTTATTTAGTGCCTACATAATCGGGTCAGATATTGTTCACAGACTTTAATTATTGGTCATCGATAATGACTCATCACTGTTTTAATATAATATACATATAGGTTTATAATAAATAATACTTTCCTATATTATACATATTATAAATACATGGGTACATGACTGCTCTGAAAATGTAATATCAGAAATAGGCAAGTACTTCTACGAGATTCCCAATAGTTTTCTTAATAATTGCATTTAACTGACGAAAAGTTAAAAATAAAATACGGCACATCTGTTTTTGACAAACTTTATTTCATTTTTTCGTCACAACTCAAAAATAATAACGATAGAGTTGAAATTTGAGTTTTTTCCCGTAACGCCAAGTCAGATATTAATTATAATTTTAGTAAGCCACATTCTTATTTAGATATTGTATAAATTAATTTTAATTGTCAGATTAAACAGTACTATCTAATACTTAATAGAATCAATATAAATAAATGAAATCTAAAATAGGTATTCAAAATAATAAATGTTATTACCACCTGTATTGTGTTTATTAATTTATAAATTATAATCTACAAATTCAGAATAAAAATAATATATTAAATAAAAAATTAATTTAAATAATTCAGTTGTATATTTAGTAAATAAAAAATGAAAATTATAAATGCACTTACAACAAAATTAATCATTTTGTTACCTACCCTTAAATTATTATACAAAATAAAATGTCCTCGATTCAATTTGAATGACTGAAATTTTAAACGCGAGTGCATAGGTAATATAATCACTATGAACATGCAAAAAAGTATATTATATTATATTTAATAATATAATAATATAATTAATCATATTGCATTATATATAGTACCTAGTAAATATAATAATCCTGGTCTAATAATAAGTATGCTTATAATATATAAGACTTGCGTTTTCGAATGGTCTGAAATCGTAATCACCGCTTCCACGCACTGTTGACTGTACCTATACATATGCCTACAATATATAGGTACATATATATAGGTATATTAGATATATTAGGTATATGATAACATTAATAATACATATAAATATGTATTTATCGAATACAATTACAAACACAATAATTGTACATAAAACAATATTAATAATATCAACATTACAATTAAAAAGAGATTGCAGCCATCTACAAGCCAATTGCTGTACGGAGATGAGATTTCTAATAGAATATCTAAATTTCTAGTATGAGCATGAAAATTTGAATTTACATTCAAAGAGAAAATATTTCATAACTATAGTAAACTAAATTAATAAATGTGTACAATAAAAATCTTAACGTTAATGACAACTTGATCATATTATTTATATCATGCAATGTGTTTACAACTTCTTTATAATGGTATGTATCTACAAAAAGTTGTTTAAATCTAATAGGACTATAAAAGTCTTGAGGATTAAGTTTAAGTTTTATATAGAAATGTACAAAAACATAATCCCTGGTTGTGAAAAAGTTGTTCTTAATTTAGTTATATGTATATAAACATTTTTTTTAAATCTTGTATTATGGCTATGCGTAGTTGATGAAATAATAGTGTACAAACAAATAATAAATGAAGGTTAGAAGGAAAAAAATGTCTCGAAGCAATCTTATTAGCAAAAATCACGATTAAAAATCGATTTAATTAGTGTGCTGCACTGCGCATAGTGGATGATAGCCGGTAAATTATAATTTATAGTATAAACTATAAATACATAATATACTTATACACGATACACCTATTATTATAAAAAGGTAAACTAACTGTGCAAATATACTCGTACTAGTATACGTCGGATTATTAAGTCCTATAAAACATTAATACTTATTATTTTACGTATTTTGATCATATTATCATAAAAAAAAAAAAAAACGAATTACTTGCCTGACAAATATTTAAAATACTGTTAAAATATCTTATCTGTACAATAATATATTTATTTATAACGCGTTTATGAAATTATATACGTACGTCTTTTGTTTTTACGTACATAATGCATAGTATAGCCATACACAATAATATATACTGATTACTGGTATCTATACACGTACATTTCATATAGGTTTTATAGGTATTAGAATTGATTATAAATATTAATATTAAAATATTTATAATCGATGGTATTAAGTATATATACTGTATACATTACTTATTACTTATTAGCTATTATTATGATTTATGATATAATATAAGTATGGATGTATGGTAAATAATAAATATGTCGAAAATGCAAGTATTTTATTCACGTTTTTTCTAACTGAATATATTATAATCGTATATGAATAATTATTATTAATGATAAAATTCACATTTAATATTGATTACGCTATGGATAAAGAGTAAAGGTGCTTACCGTATGACATGCATTATTATTTATTATACAAAGTTTGACGACAAAAATAAAACCCATAGCCCATAGTCATAGGTATACATGCTCATAGGCGCTATTTGGGTTAAATGTATGGGGGTGCTAGATTTATGTCGACCAAATTTTCTCATTTTTAATTTTGATTTAAATATTATAAAAAAAAGATTTACGTCTTTGAGACTAGCTGATTTCGTTTATTATTTTATCCTTAACAATTTTAGTGCTTAGATCTTTCTCAATCTGTAAATTAGTATCAGTTTGTTAAATTATAATATATTTTTCCGTAGTTTCAATGTTAGGGCCATCAATAACCTCAGAATTCAACTAAAAAAATTGAAAATCAAAATTAAAATTAAAATGACTTAAATGGTCTTTTTTTATTTTTTAGAGTTCTGCAAAACTTACTTCTTGGCTTTTATCATTATTATCATAATTTGACTATTTTTAATTTGAAAATACTAAAAAACTTAAAAAACGAAAATTTAAGTAAAAAAAAAAAAAAAAATATTCAATTTAGTAAAAAAATAGTAAAGATACAGTAAACACGTACACCGCACATGATTGATGATTCAAACAATTAAGTAATAAGTTATTAAAATATTTGTATTAAGTGTTCATATTTATGTGGTATATTTTAAATATTTTTATTGCATATTCTTGCATATTTGTAATAAAATAAACGCATATTTCATTATTTTTTATTGCATATAAATCCTAGCCCTACTAATAACTAATAACTAATAAGTATGGTCTGCTGGTGTGACATGTGTATTTTCTCAAAAAAATATAATCGTTACTTTGGATTGACAATTGATTTCGAATAGTTATCGACTTACCGACTATCGTTCTACAAAATCTTCTTGTGTTATATATCAATACCTACATAATAACTTATATCAACCATAATATAAATAATTACTTACTTATAATATTGTCTATATTATTTTGGTAGTTATGCATTATTATGAAAATGAAGTCTTAGAAATATCAAATAAACGTATGACCATGAGGCCATGACATAATATCATAAGTTACAACAAATCTAAGCATGCTATGTATATTGCTACCTAGTACACCTATATGGCTATATGTATCCGAAAGAATCGAATTCGTCGATTTTTATTTCATAAAATGTATATTATATTATAATAATCATCGGTCACCGCTATAATATTTAACCTATTTTGGAATCAGAACGTTTGAATCCATATAATAATAGAAAATTGCCATTCAAACCTAATGCGTTAATAATTGGACGAGAAACCCTTAAAAAGAAAAATACATATACTACACTATTTTCAGAATTATAATGAGCATTTATTGAGATATTATCTTAGTAACAGAAATTATATATAAATATATGCATATTATAATTATAATATATAATATATATGTACATTTTTGTAGATATAACACAAAAATAAAATAATACAATGAGTTAATTGAAATGTTGAATAGAAAAATGATAATATTTGAATACGTTATTATATTTGTTGATGTATTGTTTACTAAATATAATGCTCGACTGATGCCTTACCTAATTAATTTATGATGGAAATCTATTAACTGTTAATTAGGTACATCTAATGTTGTCAAATGACCTCATTAACCGGTGAAGTGAGTCTAATGAAATGAATTTTTTCTCTGTGCTATTATATACGTGCAACTCGGGACATTCCTGTTTAGAGTCCAAAACGAGAACGAGTCTATTAACCACGAGTCCAAAAAGCAGCGATCACTGCAGTATAATAATGTAATATGGTATAATGATATTGTTATCAATTATTATTGTCTTAAGTTTTAAGCATTTGTGAAATCGTATGGGCGCGTTAAAAATATACCTCAACACTTAAGACACATACACGTATTTTCTCTATTCGTACAGTTTTATATGGTCATTAGAAAAGTAACGTCTTCGTGTTCTTGTAAAATGTAGAAACACTCCTCAGGTCCTGGTCACTTGGATAAAGGAGCTCGTGAAAAGTTACCTACACGGAATACAGCAAGCAACCTTAGCAAAGTGTACTTAATTCATCACGCTCGTCATTATTTTAAGAGTATATAGCAGGGGTGGTCAACATGAATATGTTTGCGATCCACATAGATAAAACAACAATATCAAGAGCCAAAATGTTTATATTTTATCATTTTGACAATTTGATCTTAGTATAATAAATAAAGATAGCTTATAGTCGATGAAACATATAAAATTATTAATTACATAACAGTATACTTTGTTTTTATTGTATACCAAAAGTTTATAATTGGTAATAATAAGTATATTTTAGTTTTTGTTAATAAGACGCGAGTAGCATGCGACTGTGATTGGGGCTCTTATCTGGCTCGCGACCCGCAAATTGGCCATCCCTTGTATATAGGTATAGGTACTGATATTGATTATTTGGTTATCAATACAACCACGCCAATATTACAAAGTCGCAGACGAATATTGTATAATAAACAAATTCCATCGGTTACCAATTAACTATATATGTTTGTCCTTCGCAAATCACTCGCAATATATTATACCTATTCATCATTTTTTCAGAAAACTGTCGGGAACATACGACTATTGTTTACGCAATTGTACCTATGTAAGTATCGCAAGTAGGTTTTATTTGTTTTCTTTAAGATCACTGATCACTGCGGCCTCTAGGAAAAAATGCGTACCTGACCCTTTGGTACCCAGGCCGACCCTGAGTACCTACAGCTATGCGTACCTAACCTATGCGGTTTTATTTTACACCCGAGTACTGTGTAGGTAGTTTTCTGTTTCAACTGTTGTAATTTTCATAGAATTGTTCAATTTTGTTCCAAACGAACATTTTGTCGAGTAGTAGGTGGATAAGACTATGTTATAAGTATTCGAGGCGGGTAAATGTTGTAAAAACGATCTGTTTTCGTCGATCATCCCGTATTTTCTTGACAACTATTTAATATACAATTATATTCATTAGTTGTATTCGTTAAATTGTTTTTATACATTTAATCGAAATCGTTACTTTGAAAACTATAAACTTAAATCCGGGATATCGTAATATCCAGAGACTTTTCTTAGGGACGACATAAGTAATGAAATCGGTAGGGTACCGGAACATCCGGAACATCTGGTTACCCTAATTTATGCTGCGGACATTGGTTTTTGTCTGTGGCGGGACGGAGAGAATGAGCGTCAGCTGTTCGGCGCCTGCGTGTGTCTATGCGGCGGCGGCGGCGGAGGTGATAAAGCCGTGTGTGTGTGTAATGTGTATACGTTGTCGTCGTCGTTATCTATGGTTTCGCGTTCACAATAACAATGTCTAAAATAAATAAATAAATAAACCTAACGGACCTTTGACGATAATAATAGTAATGTTAGAATTATTAATTATTACTACTAGTGTCCCCCGTGTACACTGTTTACCAACCACGTCAATGTCGTATTGATTCAATCGCGTCGCGCATCCGTCGTAATAAACAGCGATTTGTTAATCCATAGGTCCGACCTACCATCGCCGCGATAGTAAAACCTGCCTTGACGTGGACACGATCGTCGCGCCAAGTTATTTATTGTTTTACGTGTCGGTGGATCGTTTGTGTTTATACCTTTCGTACCGCATCCCGGACCCACTCACTCCGGTGCACATCACTTCTTCCGGCTGGGATATTCGACCGACTACACTGATTGAGATCATGACGGATTGTGACGATTTGTCCGACTGCAGCGACTCATCAGATTCCAGTTATTCGAAAGTGGACTTCTACGAAGGTGAGTACTTGATCATCGACTGACTGCATCAATGAGCTGTCAGCTATGCGGAGGTTTTGCACTGACCAAGCTGAATGCAGATACTTATTTGGGTGTGGTGTGTGTAAAACTACCCTTGCATCTGATTTACCAGCATTGCAACCACAATCATTATTGTATTGTCAATGCGGTTTGGATTTTATATTATTGTTTTCTATAACTGTTAAAAATGTACATTAAATGTAAATAATACTATTAAATTCAAGAGGATAAATCACAATTTTGACTGTGTTTGTCCATCAATTAGTATGTCATGTTTAATGGTCATTTTAAAATTCTTGAATTTAGACCATTTTAATATTACAGGTTTCTTTAAAAATTTCAATCTAAAACAAATGAGTCCTAACTTTGAGAATGTGCCTATTCCTTTTTAAATAATACTTAAAAAGAGATTAAATCCTCTAAAATACAACTTTATGTAAATTTGAGTAGGTATCTTGTCTTATTAAACTTAGCAATATATTAATTCTTATTAAATTAAAGTTAATTTCCTCGTTAATTTCTTATCTAAGTAATGCACTGCCCATATTGATACACTCATCTTATAAATTAATAGTACCTATATTTTATTCATATTTATATTATAATAAATTACGAAATTCAACCATAGTATTAAAAAACTTTTTAAACAATTTAAATTTATTAGGTATAATTCAATCATAATAAACTTTATTTAGACCTACCTACTTATTTTATTTTAAGTAATTTCATAATTTTCTCAAGACTTCAGAGGTGCGAGGCTATCTCATTTATTAAATCATTTTTAATACATTAATTTAACAATTTTAATCAATCTCACGAGATACGAGATTACGTGATAGTAATATACATAAAATGTATTTTAACTTTTTTTAAAAATAATACTGTTTAAATATTGATAATAATTAATTGTTTAAAAATGTTTGCATAAATTTAATTCAACATTTAAAAATAATCTTAAATAGTATAGTTATTTTGAAAATAGAAGCTATTTTATTCCTTTTATGAATCTGCATAACTTGTATTAAACTAATAACAGTACATACTAATAATTGTTTTCAAACTTATTTACAGTTCAAAATGTAGTACCTGAACAGTTCAAAAATAAAGTGGATAGTTTGAACAAAATTCTGCAAAGCGAAATAAAGAATACTGATAAACTAAAAAAATTAGCTTGCAGTGAAGGAGGATTAGTGATTAGTAAGTATATACATCAATATTATTTAAGTTATTAAAATACATTATATTTTTATATAATTATTTATATTTCAATATTTTGTATTTTATATTTTATGTATTAGATAATTTAATTTTAGTTTATTTTTATTCTTAATGCTATTTTGAAGTATTTTATTTACATTACGCTGCAACATTATAATTGTTCAGAAAATAATAGATTTGTTAAATTAGTATAGGTACAATATGCTTATATGCTATAAAATGAGCTTTGACCAGCATGGCTAGTGATCCTTTAGAGAGTTTCATAGCTATAACTAGGGTACTGTAAAATATTTATGTACTTATATGTATAACATTTTTGTGTATAAATGTATATAAACCTGATCAGTAATAATTAAAAAATTTTATTTACCATGTGAATATGTTAAAAAATTTTATAATAATGTTTTCTATAATATTTTTCAATATTATAATAAAATTATACACCACATATTTTTCATGCAGTAAAAAAAAAATGTAATTTGGGACGTAATCAATATTTATAGGTACAGTATGCCAAAAGTTTGAATAAAACATTTACTTGTATAATATTTGTTAATATTTCTTTGTAAATGTATAAAACTTTTTTGGTTGTTATTATTACAATTATTTTGTTCTTTTAATTTAGGTTTAATACGTTCAGAAGCATGGCCATTACTTTTAAACTTGTCAAATGAGAATAAACCACTACTTGACTTAGAAACCATTAAAGATCATCCAGAATATAATCAAGTGGTTATGGATGTTAGAAGGTGTTTAAAAAGGTTCCCTCCTGGCATATCTTACGAGCGAATTGGATTTTTGCAAGAACAATTAATTCAAATTATACTAAGTATAATTACAAAACACAAAGAATTGAAATACTATCAAGTAATTATATTGTCATATTATGCTTATAATAGAAACCAAGCATGTTGGTGCTTAATGTTAGTTAATTAAAATTAATTAATTTTCCATGTAGGTATAATATTATTATGTGAATCATCAAAATTATGTACTTTATTCATTTTAAAAGTGTTAATGATTTATATATTTATCTATGATAGGGTTATCATGATGTTGCTGTTACGTTCCTAATTGAAGTTGGACAAGAAAAAGCTTATATTCTAATGGAGTATTTATCATTAAAACATTTAAGAAAATTTCTGATGCCAACTATGAATGAAACGTCGTACATGTTATGGCATGTATTTCCACTGTTGTTAAAACTGGATCCAGAATTGGGACAATTTATATTAAAGTGAGCATTGATTCAGGTATCAAAAATTATTCTATTAAATAATGTTAAGTCAAGGGACAAAAAGTGAAATAATTTTATTTATTTACTTTGATGCATTTAAATTTACAACTGTTTGATAAATTAAAATGTATTTTATTTATTATTGTTTCAGATCTGGTATCGGTACAATATTTGCTCTGCCATGGTTGCTTTCATGGTTTAGTCATAGTTTGAACCAACACATGAAAGTTGTGAGATTATTTGATTATTTCTTGGCGTCACAAGAAGACATTATTTTGTATGTGATAGCGCTGATGATAAATGCTAGAAAAGAAGAAGTTTTGGATGTTGAATGTGATATGGCTAGTGTGCACTCGGTTCTATCAAAGGTACTTAATACAATAATTTGGAGAACATATCTGAATTCATCCATGCTTTTAAATTTATAATTTGTTGCAAATTAATGTTTCAGATTCCAGAAGATTTAGATTTTGAATCTGTATTGAATAAAGCTACAGTTATGTGTAAAGAATATCCTCTTTCAAAAATTCAAGATGAAGTCGATCAGATGATTGCAAACGAGTAAGGAAATCTTATACAAAATTCATTAAAAACAAGAAAAATAATAAAAAAAATATGTCTCGGTTTTTTAGATTTTCTCAAAAATCTGTATTAAACAGATTTTGTTTTAAGCTAGTTTCATTGTAGTTTGATTTAAAAAAAAGTTTAAATATGTTTTAAACTTTTTGACAAATTTTAATGAATTAACTATTTCAATTTTGTGTTCAAATCTAAAAATTAGTGAATTTGTCTTTTTGTTCTTAATTTAATTAACACAATTATTTCAGAGCCAAATTATTACAAGCTTTGCATGATGAAAATGCGCAAAGACGTTCATTGAACAGGAGGGTGGCAGACCACGGACCACCATTTGCCAATGCTTTCCATTATGTACCTATATGGATTGTGCCTAGAATGAGATTTGGTCTATTATTCTTTGGATTCAGTGTTGCTGCAGGAGTGTGGGCCATAATCAAATCTAGTAACAACTAAACCAATCATAAATGCTTCATATATTCCAAATTGTGCTATACACAGGGGACCAAATAGACTGATGTTTTACAATATTATATTGACATGTATATATTTGTTTTAATTTATGATGTTTAAACTTGCTACTTAGCTAGAAATCTCTTATACGTTTATCCCTAATTTGTTAATCTCGTTTTATACAGTCTAATGTTAAACAATTATAAATATATATTACTATAACAAATTGTACATAAATTATATTGTTTCTTTGAATAATTGAAAATATACTTGTTAAGATTTAATACTTTTATTTGTGGCTTTCAATAATTATTTGGTCTTAAAACAATATAGATTTCAAGTTATGGTATGTTAGAAACATACCGCAATTCTATTGAAATCCTAAATTAAGCTTGAAGAGTTATTTGAATGCATAATAATGTAAATTACAAGTTATTTGAGTTGTTTCTTGTTACGGTATCCTGCAAATCAACACTAATGAGTATAATTTATACAATACTGTTTAGATATGTTTATTATAAATTTCGAAGGGTTTTTAACTGGGATGTAACAATCTTGGTTAAAAAAAAAAAAAAAAAATACAACTACATAACATTCTTTTCTGTTTATAATTAACTTTTAGTTGTTATATTACAGATGTGAATCAAGTGGTTGTTTTATAATCTGTAGGGCCTAAGGAAAATAGTTTTATCATATATTAGAATGAGCACACGTCATGGTCGTTTGTTGTGTTTTTAAACTCGCCGAACATGGTATATTATAATAACTTATTTTTGGACAGAACGTAAACATAAAAACCATTAACTACTGGTTGTATTGTAGCCCCTAATAGTCAGAGTAACTGTTTTTCAATTGTCTTTAAATATATTATATTATTATTAAATGTTATTGAAAATGAAGATTCTGAACGGAGTGATGAATGTATTGATATGTGCTTTTTACTTTTTTTATTTTTGTATCTGTCATCACGTTTTGGAGCAGTAAAAATGCTTAGAATTCTTTAAACAGCAACTTTTCTGAAAGAAAAATGAATGTAGATGGCATTTAAAAATGAAAAATTTTCAATACTTTTCAAAAGCATCAGGAAAAACAATAAACAAATTAAGGAAAAACAGAAAAAATGTTTACGCCAAAATACTTGAGATTTTCACCAAATATTAACATTAGCGTTTTCTATACATGGTTAGGTTTTCGAAGTATTTTGATTTAATTTAAACTATTTATAGATAATTTTAGCAAATCCAAGTACCAGTCCTGTTCTTTCTTCATTGTTCATTGCTAAGTTTTGGCAAATTAAATAACACTCATTTTTCGGTGCATCTCATTATTATTATTATAATTTGAACAATAGTCTGTATTATATTTGTAGGCCATGATTTAACAATATCGAGGTTCAAAATAAATATTAACATGTTAAATATATTTGATTTATACCTCATGTGAATTATAATAGTGTGCCAATTATTCAATTTACACTTTTTAGTATTTTATTTGAATTTAAACAGTTTTAAAAGAAACAATAATAATATACATTATTATACATAATATAAAAACATAAAAGCAGTCAAATAGGCAAATTTAATGCTTTTCAATAGGAGTCCGGATATTATTATACTTTTTACATAATGATTATATCTTTTACTTCTATAATTTATTTGAAATGAACGTCATAATCGTTGCAATTGTAAATAAATTTTAATAACATTTGGTAACTAGTCAATAATAATATGTCATTTTTAGATGCGATAAACAGTAGTAGGTATATTAACTGTCTTGCAATAAAAATTAATCATAACAATCGACTTCAGTAGATTCAGAATACTTCAGCTGCTGAAATTATAGAATATATTTGAATAAATAATATCGATTAGTGTGTTAATTTTTTTTTTCCGTGTTGTCCCCATTGATTAGATTATTTTATCACCGAATTGGTTTTAATTTCTTAGCCAAATTGTTATGTTAAAATTTAAACTGGCATTGATTGCACAAACAAATTAATGTCAAATTCTGTCGTTATAATATTAGTATTCTCTATTTCAAGTTGTCCCTTTTATTTTTCTAAACATGTATATTTTTATGATTTCAACGATTTGATTATGATCAGGATTATTTTTCATCAAACTATTATTTGTATTACTGTGAATTATTTATTTGTCAGATATTATTGTATATTTTTGTACTGGTAATACATGTTAACCATATAATATTGTTCACCATCAAATTATTGAATTCAGTTCTTATTTTTTCAACTAGTTTTTAAAAACACAATACACACAATCACACTTCCTATATACATTTACACAATTTTTCACTATATAGCTCACTAGTGTATGCACAGCAAACCCAATCATTTCTACAGCTATAACACCAGTATACCTACAAATTCAGTTGATTAGTGGTGTAAGGCAGTGCTTCTCAACCTGGGGGCCACGGTCTCTTAGGGAGCCGTGGCTATATGACTAGGGGGTGGTGAAATAATTATTTAATTTAAAATATTTTCGGTTATTTAGTTAATATATAACCGACCATAATATTATGATTAATCAATGTCGATAAAGTTTAATAGATAATAATAATATAAATATCATTAAATAATAATAAAATTGTTATAATATCGGGAAAGTTTATCTCACATAATAATTATTAAACTATATCGATAATAAACATTATTACTGAATATTTTTGTATTACTCTATAGTTATTACAAATTATTTTTTATTTATATATGTTTTAAGTTCTATACAAATATAAGATTGTTTCAAAAATATATTAAAAAAAAACATTTATTTTCTTCACATTTTAATAATTTAGTTGTGTGAAATAATGCATGTAAATTTAGTATATCATAAAGAAAAAATAATTAATAATTTTGATTGAGAGGGAGCCTTGACAGTTTTACATTAAATTTAGAAATCCTCATAACATTAAAGGTTGAGAAGTACTGGTGTAAGGTACAGTGAACGAAGTAGTCGGTGTCCAGGTAAGAATTATACAGCTTAGTACTTTTAATCTCAACACTTGGTTATGCTAGAAACTCGGAGAAAGAAAAATGGATTCCATATAGGGACCATGAATTCAATAAACATATAATTGTATAAACTCAAAGCATTTAATTTGAAATCTACCTACATTTTTTTATTTTATACAAATAAATATCAAGAACTGTTCATATACAAATAAATAAATTATTTTTTATAAATTGTAGTACGCATTAAAGAGAATGGCACACAACATTTTGTTTATATTAGTATAATGTTAAAATATAATTATGTTATGGGTTGAGTCGCTCAGTAGAAGCATCAGATCTTCTTCGAGACAAGCTTCTTTGAAGAGAGATTGGAGTTAACCATTCTGTTGGTAGACATTGTTGAAAAAAAGGAATACATGAACTTACATATGCCAACCTGTTTATCCAACTTGGTATATCTTTCCCGCATAATATCTAAATAAAAAAGTAAGCTTTAGAATTTATTGACAATTAAAAAGATTTTTTTCAGACTAGTGGAGGCCTTCATTTATTTAATAAATAATATAGCAAGAATACTGTATCACTAAAGAATATTTAAGTAAATTAAATATTTAAAAATCAAAAAAATCTTAGAAATATATTTTATAAAAACAATATAAGATACCCTTGTAAATATTTTTCTTTTTAAATTTGGTAATCAATGTTTGTATTTAAATTTAAATTTGAATCTAGGTAAAACAGTTATTATATAATTTAGTTATTTATGCTCTATTGTGTAACGTACATAAAAATATTTTATTATATTAGTTATAAATTAATAAAAATCAATAGTTTACCTTGGTTAATGAACCAGAAAAATGGTTACAATTTTTGTTCATTAAATGATATTTATTGCCACGAAATTCTTTTCCAAGTTCTGTCATTATTCTTCTGATATCGTTGACATTAAAATCCGTGTAACCAATGTATATAGATTCTCTAAAAATGTACACAAGTTGTTAATAAGTACTAATATTGATAATTTTGAACAATAATAATAATAATAATAATAATAATAATAATAATAATAATAATATAATAAAACTAAAGAATTTGGCATTCAATTTACATAAATGGTAAATTATTGTACTCTCAAAAATATAAAATATAAGCTCTAACATTTATCCGAAATATTTTTTAGTAAACTCTACACCATTTAGTCATTAACTATTAAAAATAATGATATTATCATAAACACATATAAAACATGTGTACTCTATTTTTGAATTCTAATATTAAGAATTTAAAATATAAAAATATTTACTGCCACATTTAGCTTTTATCTAGTTAGTATTGTTATATTAAAATAAGTTCAATAAGTTAAATTTAGTAACATAGAGTTTATGTGATAAAATTGTTATTCAGCATTGTTATGTGTATTAATTATGAGAAGTTATAGAACTTTATTAGAAAATAAATATCTAAATTTTAGTTTAAAAACAATACAAACATTTATTAGAGATTTAAAAATTATTTTTTTGAAAACAAAACTTAGAATCTTATTAATTTATAATAATTGTATTTAGATAATTCAGTATATAAATTATAAGGTGATTTATTTTTGTTGATCATAACACGACTTCATTAAAACAATTCATAATAAATTGTGATGCTTTACAATATTTAGGTTCCAATGTTATAATAATGAAGAACATATAATTATAATTTTTATTTTGTATAAATTTAAATTATATCCAAATACACAAATTACAAATTATATCATTTTTTTAGTCAACTGAAAAATTTAACAGTTAAATTAAATTATATAGTTAGTTAATACAATTTTAAAGTTTATTTATAAAAATTGTAAATACACCTCCAATACACATTATTGTACAATTTAACTAATAATTTTACATATAATGTATTACATACAATATGTAGATACTATAAAAATATTATTATAGCATATTTTTCATTATTCACGAAATTTTTAAAATAAATAAATTAAACTTAGGACTAGTAACTATTTATTTTTATCTACACTGAAGACCAAGTTAAACAAAAATAATGTATAATTACTTGTATCTATAATGGTCACCTAATTCATAAACATCTTTTGGAATCATATCGAAAATCCCTGAATCTGATCTATCATGTCCTCCATATCCATATTCTAAAATAAATGTCACTTATAATTTTTATTTCAAATTTAAAACAAAACTTCAATAATTCACCTTGTCCATATACTTCAACACCAGAATGGAATACACCAAGTCCCATGGGTGTTGTGTATTCATTGATCCAATACTTAAAAAAAATATATTACAAATTAATTAAAAAAAAATATGTATAGGAAGGTACTATGTAATATGGTATCAGTTAACTATACTAAAAATAAATAGTTAACAAATAATTCAAACATTTCATTAAATAAATTACCTATCTAAATACTATACCAATAAACATTATGGATAAATTAGTTAGCATTTGAACTAATGTACCTAAATATAAATTAAAATAAGAGATAATTCTGATAATTTAAGTTTAACTAACAGTTGTCATGGTTTTATAAAAAAAATATTTAATAAGGAGTACAAAAAATTGCCAAATGATAAAACTAATTGGAAAAACTAACATTTGTATACAGTCTTTATCTTTCAGTAATCACAATAACTTTAGTATTCATAATCAGTAAAAATAATGTGATTATAGTACCTAAATAAATAATAAAATGTAAAATAAATAATATGATATTTATTTATTAATTTGTAAACAGGTAAAGATCCTATAAACAAAATATTGTGTACGTATAAATTTTAAATTGGCTGGTAATTATCTAATAATAAGTTCCTTGATTATGATATTCACAAGGTAAATAATATGATAATAACAATAGTAAAAGATTTTTCAGAACATCAAATATAAGTATTTTGGCTATTTTCTACCGTTGTCTGATTTTGATAAAATTAAATTAATAAAAAACTTGAATCTAAGTTAGGTTGCAAAGTAATTCTTTTGATGGAACAAATAGATACCCTAATTAATATTGTTGCATACATAAGAAAATATGTGAAAGGAATAAAGAAATCTAACATCAGGTACCAAAGTACAATCGTAACCGAAGCTCAAATAAGATTGTGGCTTAGCATCGATGAAATTCAATAAGAACTGTTGTAGTCGACTGTTTACTTACCATGTCATAGACATGCACCAATACTGGTTCTCGAGCCATGTTAGACAATCAGTCAGCCGGTTCCCATAAAACGTTAGCAGCAACAATTGACGCAAAGGGCTGTAACATAAAAGTGTGCGAAACAAATGAATGCCTAAGTGCGAGATGGCTGAATTTGATAAGGAGTAAGCGTACGCGCCCACAACCGACCGCGCACGCAAACACGAAGCAACACTGGTCATCGCGCAACGTTATTTTTTGCGAAAGATAAACCGACTACCACTAACTATGTCGGGTTCCTTCGCAGAGGGAGAGGGGTTCTTTGAGCCGAAAAATCAACTCCGCCATCAGCTACATCGGACACTTCGATGACCGGGTAGTATATTAACAAAGTGTTGAAATTGGGTTATTTCATATGTAGTGCTGAGGCCAAGTACACTTTGTTAATATGCGACCGGGTACCGTGGCATTGCACATTATTGCTGATACTGCATCCTACTGAACATATTGTAGTCTTGAGTGTCAAAGCGCACGAGCAAGTACGTACGTGTGTGTCGACGAATGCGATCGTTGACTCCTTAACGACGAGGTCTGCGGTGATGGCGGCGGGGGCGGAAGAATCGATTTTGTTCGACGTTATAGTCGGCCGACAACCACAACTAGCTCTTTTGACGGTACGATGAACTGTAAACGGGGGTAGAAAGCAGAGTGAAACGAGAAAAAAGGGAAATCGCGTACGACGTCGACCGGTCGCGCATCGTCGACAAAAACCGAAAGAAATGCGTCACGACAAACGAGCGAGTGGAAATTTATTAATAATATTTACACCGATGTCGGATAACACTTCCGTGTTTGTATCTTCCATCATGGTTATTAGTACGTGCGTTTCGGATCGCATACTCTAACGCTATACATAATAATCATAGTAATAATAATAATATACTATCCATGTTGTAGCGTACAACCATTATAATAATATTAATAATAATCTTTAATCAGGCGTGCAACGCACACACACACATCTATTCGGGGGGGGGGGCTATTGTTATAATTATGAACTACTATACAGCCATTGCACGCACGCACCATAAATCGCATGCGGCGAAAACTATTTTTGATTTTTTTTCAAAACAACTATCTACTAATGCGGTGCGATATTGTGGATTTCCCGCATGCGACGGCAATAATTAGGACAATTTGATCTTTTTAGGTAAGTTTGTTTTTTTTTTCTCGTAAACGCAATGCGTGCACCGTGCACGCACCAGCCAGGATAGCTAGCGAACATATTAGTTTATTGTTATTTTACGACTCGTATCGAACGATTCGTACGTGAGTGTGATGATAACGAAATAATAATAATAATAATAATAATAATAACAGTAAAATGCTTGCGTCAGAGAGACACGGATGAGAACGAGAGCGTGCCGCCCGAATACGACTGGCAGGGCGTGCGATGCGGATCAACGATCTACGTATAAAACTATTGTTCCTACTTTTTACATAATATATTACTGTGTGTAATAATAATATGTTTAAATACGAACGGGTTAATACTTACCAAGCGTGGGATGTTATTATAGGTCCGTTTGTCCGACAGATGTCGTCGCGACCATTTCCCAGTCGACCACCACCACTGCCGTTGACGATCTGCTCTGCGTGTCAGACGAGTCTTGTGCAAGTATGCAACTGTACAGCCCGGGCGGCCCGGCCCGTCACCGACCGACGTCCGTCTGGGCGCGCGCGCCGCTGCTCGTCGTGGTTCGTCGTCTCACTCTCTCACTCTCTGTCTCTCTCTGTCTGTCTCTCTCTCTCTCTCAAACTCCAAACTCTCTCACTCTCAAACTCTCAAACTCTCTCTCTCTCTCTCTCTCTCTCTCTCTCTCTCTTTCACCCTCTTTCACTCTCCTTCTCCTCACCCTCTCTCTTTCGATCCGATTATTATTATTTATTATTATTATTTTCAGTGACGGCACCGACGGGCGGTGGTGAGCTGCGCGGGATACCGCCACACAGGGGGCGTATATTTTACTTGTTACAGGTCTTATAGGTCTTGCAGAGCTTGTGTAAAACGCAACCCAAAGTTACTGCAATGTAATATTTATCGTACAAATTATGCATGCCTTTAGTGCCTAGCAACTTGAATAATATTACACTTTTAGCTCAGCAATTACAATCGTCGGTTTCCGATATTATTTTTGTTACTGTTATTAGATAAGAGACAGCAAAATGTCTGTAAGATCACCGCGTGTTGATAATACCATTGATTTTAGAATATACAGTTATAGGTACGCCATACTTTATTGTTATTGGTTAAAATCAGTAGCACCTACGTGGACGCAGCCTCTAGACGTCGCTGTAATCGTCGTTTACATTCAATTTAATAAAAACATATTTTGAACATTACAAAGTGAAAGTGTCAAAACCTGAAAAAAGTTGTTAAAAACTTGTTGTAATCAAATTGAATGCACACGATTACAGCGATATCTAGTGACTGCACCCAAGTAGGTCACCTAGATGCTACCAATTTTATTTTGACGGTGTATCAGTATTCAGAGACGACGCGAGGGGGGTGCAAAGAGGTGCACTCCCTGCCATTTCAAAAACAAAGAAAAATATATAATAAATATATAAATATATAAATATATAAAAATATAGCTGCACCAGGAGTCAATATCATCGACAACGTGGCAGATGACGAATTTCCTATTGACGTTGATTTAATGGTGTAAAAATCGAAAAATTATGCGTAAGACTTCACCCCCTCCCCCACGTGAGTTCGTTATCTCGAAAATCAAACACAGAATGTAGACATACCACATACGTACAGCGTACCTACTTTTACTTCGTTTGTTTTGTTTGAAAGAATCGAGAATAATATTATACTATTCTTATTGTCACTCGATTAGTCGATTCCTATTATATTATCAACTGTGGTTTATTTTGGTTAATAGGTATTGTCATATACCTATATGGGCATACGGCTATTCGCGCATAACATAATAATTGATAGTTCAAAACTTACGGATAAAAGTGCGTTGAAATGTGTGACGAAACGTGACAAAATAGTTGAACGTTTCGTGTAGTGCGTACCTATCGTGTATGGTTTTATACAATAAAAGTTGTTAGTGCTTGATATTGTCTCAAATAACGAAACAATTCTTCTCAAATCAACAAAACGGTTTTATTAATCAAAGCGTTTCTACGAATCCAATATAATAGATTATATTTACATTGATATGGACTAAATAACAATGCTTAGTTACCTTCATTAAAAACGGTTTTATTAACTTTTACCTAAAATATACATCATTTTATTTGCAATAATTATTAGGTATTACATATTATACTATATATTATATAGATTTTATAGGTAACTATAATGAGTAATCTAAATACCATAACAAGAAATAATTGGAAAATGTACGTACTTGCTAACAGGTTTTGCCATCGTAAAATAAGGTCTTTACACTTTACGTTAAGGTATAAATAGAAATGTGTCCAAAATATAACTAAAAATTAACTGTCGTTGACAGTTAGTCTGTCGTCCATATAATTTTAAAATTAATAAGTGCGGTACCTAATCAGATAGATAAATTGATTAATATTGCCACGAATTATACTAATTTTTAGTACCTATGTTAATTTCTTCTCGAAATTTCAATTAAGTTTTTAATTAATATGCTAAATTAATAGTAAAATGTGATATTTTATAAATATTATATGTTCCATAGACCATAGTCCATAGTTAAATAAGTTATAATAGTAAGCACCTATAGGAAGTAGACAAATATCAATAATCAATACAGTTTTCTAAACGCCTTATATTTTCACACCATAATATTTTAATAGGTACTGTTAATTAATTATTAAGTCCTGTCCAGTGATTCAAATTTCAAATATTCTTATCAATTATCATTATTAAATATTAATTATTGATTTCAAAAGATAATTCAAGAGATAATTTTGTAAAATTTAACGTTCAAAAATTTAATATAGTGTTTTAAAAATATTTTCTTTTTTGGGACTAGGTATCTAATTAATTATTTTTAAGCATGGATTATTGATAGTTTTTATTTAAAAACCGTGATATAAATAATATACAAATGTTCTTGATTAATATAAATAAATATAATTAATATTATTCTATACATAGAGTTATCTAAGGTATTCTATACATATAAAGACTGAATTGCAAAAAATATACCTAGACGTTACCTGCAGTTAGTGTTGTAAAAATTATGTTGAAAACTTATTTCGGTACGGTTCAAATAATTTTCTAAATAGACAATTTAGTGCTCAAAATACTGTAATACTATATTCTTAGTAGCCAGTAGGTAATATATTCAAATAATAATGATATAATTTAGTAAGTATTTCTTTAAAATACCAAGCTTTATTAATAAAATTATATTTATTTTTTTTCTAAATTTTTTTTTGAAATCAAATTGATAACAAGGGCCTCACTGAGAACACTGGTATGGAGTCCCAGGAATAATCTTTGTATACAAATATTGCAAATATTACAAATACATAGGTATAGGTACTAAAATTCTCATATTGAGTTTAAATCAATAACTAAGTATAAACTAGTATAAATATAAGAAATATTTAACATTTACATTTCTTTTTTCTTTTCATATTCATATCGGACCCATTGAGAATATTTGAGTTTCTTTGGCAGTCAATTTTCGTGGCCAGTTTAAAGAATAATAATGATTGACTGCATATCTCGTGTTCACTTTATAATGTATTAATGGGGATAAAACGATATGTTTTATAGTGGTTGTTTTTTGATATAATTGATTTACATTAAGGACATTAAAATCCTCATAATTCACATAGTATTTTGATTAGGTATCTCCTATCTATTTTAATCGCTATTCTGATAATTGTATTTCGAAATTTTTGTAGTTGTATTAGAATTATAGAATTGTTATAGAGTCCACCCTAACCAATTATTTGATACGTATAATAAATGATTCAAATAATATTAAATATACGGTTCTTATGTTTTTTAATGGTAATGTATCTCGTAATAATATTATTATGTAGATAATTTCTCTTAATTTATAACAAATCCAAATGCATCATTATGTAATAGTTATTTAGTGATATTTAATTCTGGATTATCTAAATAAAAATCTTATATTTTATTATATTAATATTTTATTTACAATAATTTTAATTTTTTTTGACAATATTCTTTTTATTAGTTGTCTATTCCGGAGGAATAATATTAAATGTTTTAATTATTACATAGCTGTAAAATAGATTTGATCAAAGTATTCAACACAGTCGATATTATGAAAAGTACCTATTTAAATAACGGTATTGAAACAATTGTATTCAAATACTGTACAACGCAATACTTGATAATAATGGATTTTAAATTAATGATAAATATATTAGTTGGATGCATGAGTACATCATGAGCTTGAGTCGAAATGAACTATAATATGGCCTTCATATAATTCCCTGGAAATGTTGTTTATTTTTTTCCCCTTAAGGTTTGTTTGATTTCATTCTGTGTTTGCTAATCGGTGACCTGATTTTCAATGACACAATGCGTTGAATAGATTGAAAATATTAAAAACAAATAAATATCGGTTCTCGCGTATTAACATCAATGTATGCGTCATTCGAGATCGCGTGAATGCTCTAGACTCGCGGGCTAATGTGGCTTAATGATATATTCGTCCATACATAAGCGTCACTTGGACAAAGACATTTTGCATATACAGTGCTCGTCGGCACAGTTAAAATTTTTTCGAGAGGGTATCTGGCGTCTCGTATCTATACTGTAAAATGTAATAACGACCAGCAAAATAAGGAAACAAATTACTTGTGTACATCACATGGTCATAGTCTATTTTAAATGGGCAATTTTTTTCGCGTCGATACCTATGGGTTTTGAAAATTGTGTTCATTATTTTCCCTTATAGTAAAGGTTTTGGTTGAATAGTTCAGACAATAATGTAAAAATGGATTTATTAAACATAGTTATTTGTTTTAATTATTACTATTTTAATACTTATTACTTTAATTTTACTCTATTGCATATTATTTATAAATTAGATTATTTTTTTTTTTAATATTTTATATTTAGTTGATCGAATAAGAGTTATAACTTTAAAAACTTTATTCAATTATTTAATTATAGTTATAACTGGAGTTTTTTTTCCGTTAAATATATGCTCATGGTCATTTGTGATCATAGTAACTACTGTAGGCAGTACTATTGTACTTTGTTAGCATTTTTAGATAGGTACCAGCTTAGGGGCGTCAGTCGTTTCCGCCAAAAAACTCGATTTTTGTTTCCGCCAATTATCGTTTCTGCCAAAACGAAAAAGGTTAAATTTTCATTTCCGTCAAATTTATTTCTACCTAGCTGTCTAAATTTTAGTTTGAGAACCATTTAGAGTTATCCAGGGGCCACCACGAGGAGGCGGTTCTCATTGACCCCCAAAAAATTGTTTGACTTAATTTTCAGATTAAAGTTTTTGTTATTTTAATTTGTGTTACATTATGTGTAAACATATGTCAATATATAGTAAATCTATTAATTACTATATTATATTAATGAGGTATTTATTATTATTTTGAATAGTTGTTGCATATCTTTTTTAAAAATGTTGTTCTTGAAATAATTTTATTTTTGTATTCATCTATTGCGTTTGTTGTATTTATCAATCGTTTTTTTTATATTATATCTTACAGGTTTTTGCATACCTAAGTTGCAACTGTTGATTTAGATGTATACGTTGTTTTGAACATTCGAAATTAAAATTTTCAAAAATGTATTAATATGTGGATGTGATTTATAAAATTGTTCATTAAAATGTGCGTGAAAATATTCACAATTATTTGTTGTTCTGAATAAACTCGCACTACAATTAGACCATATTGTTGGGGGAAACACACTATTTTCAGAGATGTAGTTGTCAGTTAAATAATCAGTAAATTCATAATATGCTGACTCTTCTGGTATTATAGACATAAAATCTTCTACAAATGATTCTGAAACTTCTTGAGGATCTAAAAATGTTAATCCAAATATTTTCCTTAGCCACCCATTTTCTTTATATTCTGTACTAAGTCCTAATTCTTGAATTTTACGATACCACGCTTGTGTTAAATGGAAATGGCAGCCAATAAGATTAGTTGAAGGCCAAATAGATAATATAGCATTATGAATACTAATTTCGAAATCGACTGTTACATTTTCTGGGTTAAAAATCAAATTTTTTTCACAACATTTATTTTGAATATATTTAAAAGCTTGTGTATAAGTTTCAGAGTTTTTATTCTTCAATAAACAAAAAACAAGAAGTACGTAAAAATTGTTTTTGAAGCCGTGAATGGTAAATAACTGAGTAAAATATTTTGGACAATATTCAAATGTTCCGTCGACAAAAATTGTATGTGATTCGCATAGAAAAATTAAATTTGTTTCACAAGAAAATATAATTATATTTGTTTCTTAGTTGTTAATTAACAAAAATTCTTCGCTATTTGAGGTAGATGTGTCAGTGTTATCTATTGCAGAATGTAACTCATTTAATGACGAAGGATTAATTGGAAATGAATGCTTTCGTGCTCGATACGAATGGCTCGACGAATAGCTGAAACATCATTGACCGTGAAGGTTGAAACACTGTTATTTAATTGAATTTCCTTCAAAATTATTTTTGAGGTCTTTCACTGATATTATTTACTGCTTTTCGCTTACAAGAAGTCGCCACTTTTTGCCTATCGATATTAGAACATGGCCCATTGCATATGTGATCTAAAGTATAAGTAATTAATACGTACCTATTTAGTTTTAAAATATTAATGAAAAAGTAAAATCAAAACAAATATACAACATACCTGTTATACTCATTAAAACATTGTCGTCATCAACATAAGCTGTTGCGGTACAAGTCTTAATGAAACAGCGATACCGTGAAATATTTGTTTGGACCGATTTGTATGCAAAATTAAACTTGAATCCATTAATAACAATCATTTTTTTACCACGCTTACTCGTTATGAATTCCATTAGGTAGCAAAAAAAAAAAAATTATAAACAAAAAGTGAAAATATAAATTGAAAATATATTCAATAAACGTATATAATTCACGATCACGTGGCTATATGTTATATTATGCGTCTAATACTCGTCGTTGTTTCCACAGTACTCATACGAGTAGATCCGATCACAGAACTCCGATCCCGATAACACGGACACAATTGATTTATCTACACGTGTTAACGTTATCGACATCGATGGTCGATAGCACTATACAGACTAGGAGTTCTCAAACTCCAGCTCAATGATATTGGTAGAAATAGATTTGGCGGAAATGAAAATTGAACCTTTTTCGTTTTGACGGAAATCATAATTGGCGGAAACGATGACCTCCCCCAACTTAGTACTTAACTATATGAGCGTAGGAAATATTTTATTATTATAACTTCCGTGAGCGTAACGACCCAACTTGGGAATTATGTAAAATGTATTAAATAAACATTGGATCGAGACATTTGTCACCGTTCCAAATACAATTGAAATCACGCCCTCGTTAGCTTACCTATATAGTACAAGACGAAAAATGAAATCCTAATGCTCTATTATAGGTACACCTATAGTATCCTTGCCGAATACTGAGGAATAATCGACCCACGACACGAATTTCTGGAAATCACCTGCAGTATACTTTGAAGTTGAAAATTGGATGATGAAAATCGCTATTCTGGGTTCATTAAAAGCGTGACTGCAGACTACAAATAAGGTTTCAGTTTAGAATTTACTGACAATATTATTAATGAATCAATTTGATAATTATTCAACAATTCATCAACATTTAAACATAAAAATACGATTTTATAAGCTGAATTATAACTATTTGTTGAAAACTAAACTTACACATGTATTTGGAGCATTGTGACGGTTTCAGTTTATATCACGTTATGTCATTTTGACGTTGACCGATTTTCTATACTTCGACCTTAACACACATATACAAAATACTATAATATCGTGTATAGAGCGTATGTGTACTACAAAGCGGTATAATAGGAAACATTTCCGTTAATATCAATACTTAAAGGATGTCAGCGGAAGATAATAGTAATAACATGTTATTTCTGTGACAGAATAGTTTTGTCTACATATCAATCATAATAATATAATGCGATATATTATCGAATCCAAATTTTTCATCGTGTTAAATCCACGTAGAATTAGGTTAACTTGGTCTTACTATTATTAAAATAATTCCGGATAAGTATAAATCTTTACCTAATGTTATTTTTCCATAATATTCTATACTAAGGCAATTATTAGGATTTACCTATATACTTTTGTTTAATTGTACACCGAACAGCTCACATACGATCTTACGAACCATCAGTTTTTAAAATATATAAAAAGTTTAGTTACGGAAAGAACTGGATTTTTTTTACCCTGCGGTAATGTTTCTAATATACCTACGTATTTAATCAACTATTTATTTGGTAGGTAATATGATATGATTGTATTGTCAAAATCCATTTGCAAGATAACCAAAATTATTTGTTTTTATGCAAAATATAGTACGCCTATATTATTATGTTCTATGCATTGAGATATAATACATTTTAACGAAAAAACCAAATACATAATAGCAAATCCAGAACGATGGATAACGAAAATTAAGTTGGGCCAAAAATGATTGATCCTTAATGATAATAGCTATACAACATATTAATATGTATTAACATTTGTATGTATGTATATTCAAATACAATATAATATTTATTCAACTGAAACATGGATTATACTTAATAACTTAATACTGTCGCAATATCATCTGGATAGTGATTTTGGCGTTTTTGGTCAGTTATTGAATTATACATGCGGCACTATCAACTTGATGCAACATTAACGCATGCGATAACTGACAAACTGATGATGATGGTACATATAGACTGACATCCGATTCGTTGTTAAAATAAAAAAAAATAATTGACCTTGATGATAATATAAATGTAGAACATATATTTATATAATAATAATAATAATATACAATATATACGTATTCATCACTATTTTTCGAATTATTATGCAATGATCGAATACAGACGTTATTTATCACTCCTACTTCTATTTTACTACGTGTGTGTGTCATATCGCATTATCTATTTATTAGAAATTTGTTATTTTATTTTTTGTTTTGTACAGTTATTTGTATGTTAGAATTGATCGTGGACAGTCACGTATTAATCTCCGAATCGTTTGTAAATTAAACTCGATATTGTTGATGTATCGACGATTAATGTGTCCCGCCGGAACATCCAGAAACCATTTTTTATTTGTTTAATAAGGTTATAAATATTTATCTTTAATAGCCATCGAATAAAATAAAATAGAAAATATTCTATTTAAAACCGTGTGTCGAAAACGTCGAAAAACAATCTAAAATGAAGAAAATTCTAACAATAATTGTTTTCGCTTCGTTAGTCGACTACTCCGTCGCAGCTGGTATGTATTTTTCGTACCTATACAATATAATAACACATAATAATATAATAGTTACAGTTTTGTTGTTCAACCTAAGCTTAATTACTTTCATTTTATGATCAATTCTAGGTAAACCTAGTACATTATTATGGGTTTAGTTTTAACGATATTAAAATATTGTGTTTAACACGGGTATTTTGGCGTAATAGCGTGTGTACGTTGCAGGAAACTTGGAAAACACGTTAAACCATTGCTGTAACGTAGGAAAAACATGGAGCACGGAAAAAAAATCTTGCAATATTACTTTGTCGTTCCCGATGTTCAACGTCGCTATTGAACACAATGAAATGTGCTTAAACACAGTCGGGGCATGTTGTTTGGACTCATTAAGGTAGATTCTATTTTCACACATATGCAGTAGGTATTAGTATTAGTAAATATAGTTATAGTGTCAATTAATATTATATATTATACACGTCATATTATTGTTAGCTTTTCTCTTCATTACCATTATTTTCATTTTCGTCTGAGCGTGTAAAAAGTTACAATAGGTACCTAACTGCTATTATATTCTATTTGATACGTTATAAATACTATAATATGTGATTATAATAAGAAAATTTAAAGCTTTAAAGCGTAATGGTAATACATACGTTTATTTTAAGAGTTTGCCGTTGGACATTAAAATATATAAATGGTAATTTGACGAAAAAATAATCGAAATTAATATAAAAACGTCAAATACAAAAGTTGATTCCTGATCGAAAATACTTATATCAAGTTTTGCATTTCAAAAACAATGAACTAATTTTAATATTATAATTGAAAATAAGAGAACTACACAACAAATAAATATTCTTCAGTAAATGAATATCATTTATAAACTTACAATATTATAATTATAATGGTTAATAATTGATCTAAAAGATCATTGTACTTATTTTCATAATAATTGTACTATATACTAGTGTTTGTTATTTCTCATACTTGATGTACGTATGAAATATTGCGAATTTACAAACAAATTGTTTAACAATAAAAAATATTATTATAATATATAATAATATGATTGATAAAACTTATGAATTGTCCAATATATATTCGCATAAATTCGTTTTAACAAAAAAACCTGTCGATGTGGCAGTGGCAAATTTATTAAAAAAAAACATTTGTTTTCCTATTCAATTTATTGAATAAATCGCATTTTTTAATATTTAAGATTTTCTGCTCTGTTTTGCACTTAACATGTTTTAAGGTTTAAATCTCAATTAGGTAGCCATTAATAGGTAATAGCCATTAATAGGTAATAGCCATTGCCAATTGGTGTTATCAAAATTTCTTTTTATTACTACGAGCCAATGATTTTATTTTAAAATAAAATTAGGATAAGCGATTACTAGTAAGTATTATATACGATATACTTAAAATAGCTATACGCTATTGTGTATTGAAAACTTTTAATTCCATTCCTTACAGGTACACATAGAAACGTAGTGTTAAAAAATAATGCACTATAGTATAATATAGTTAAGTAATTAACTTATTTTATGTGGTGTAAAAATTAATTTTGATTTTATCGAATTACAGAGAAATACGATGTAATGAGGGCAAACAGATGGCGTTAAAAAATGAAACGTGCAACGAAAAAATCCAACAAGGGAAAAATCAAGTCGACTCCATGGTATGTACCGTTATATAATTTTGGTTCTACATATTTTACATTAAATTATGCATATTGGTTGGTATTGTAACTTGATAATTAATTTCATTTTTTGTCGAGTTAACGAGAATTGAGTCGGTAACAATCACCCAATATAGACATGAGTACATTATTTGTATTCCTATATTTTAACAACCATTGGCGTTTGAAAATAGATCTTTCATTTATTACACTGAACGTCAGCACATAGGTACTAAAACAATTGGTTTTATTATGTTTGTTTACCGAATATTTACATAAATTGCCTTTTTTTACCTGGGTAAATCGTAAATAACTATTAGGTTTTTATAGTGCACATTATCTGAAGTAGATTCATGCGATTATCAAACGGCTGTATTTGTAGGGCGGTGACATGGGCCGTTGAAATTATATTTAACACTTAATTAGTACTATACAAACATATTATTATGTTCTAGGGACCGATTAGTCTAGCGTTTACAGTAGAGTCAAATCGTAGGTAGACTTTATGGGTGGCCGTTTGTGACGTACAAAAAATAAAGATGATTTTCTCAAGTAAACAATTGGTGAAAAGTACCCGTAAATGCCTGTAATAAATCATTGAATTAAGCACATGTGGCTGTTTAACATCCATAATTAAATACAATAATTATTTATCAGTGATATAAGAAACACGGAAACGAAGTATATGCCCCAGTTTCAAGTTCAATGTTTATTTAATTCGTGTATTGACCAAAAAATGCGAAGAAAAGATATGTGATTATGTTTATAATATAAATTCTCATCAGTACTTACTTATATACACACATACAGCTATAATGTGGCATTCGAAAGATTTAGATTTTAAAGATTTTATTATTGATGAAAGTATATATTATTTATGCTAACGGCTGTGGTAATACGTTTGTATAATACGTATAGGTATATAGTAAGTTCGGTGATTTATTTTTTTTTAATTTAAATACGATTTTCTTGTGGATAAATAAATCATTTATTCACATTGGATAAACAGTTTTGTCGTTTAAAGTATTTGTAAACGAATAGTACTTTAACATAACAATTCACGTACTTATAGTTCAAACGAAAGAATAAATATTATTTTTTTTTTAAATAAGCATTCATTAATTTAGGACAAAGATATAAAAACATTAATTTTTGTATCTTTAAATTATTACATTTTGAAAACGATTAATGTTAATACTTCCATGAATATATTATTACTCGTCTTAAATCCTTATATTTTCTATGTAATTTTGGCTATATGACGCGAGTTTTTTGAGAATATTTTAGATTCTGAATGGAGTGATGGAATCTATTGATTTTACAATGATGTATGTTTTTTTTAGATTCTGAACGGAGTGATAGAATCTATTGATTTTACAATGATGTGTGTTTTTTTTTTTTTTTGTATCTGACGACAACTTTTTTTGCAGTAAAAATGCTTCGATTTGCTTAAACAGCAATTTTTCTGAAAGGAAAGTGAATGCAGATGGTACTTGGGCAAGTCAAAAATCCAACTTTTTCAATACTTTTTATAAAAATCGATAAAAACGATAAAAAAATTTCGAAAAAACGGGAAATTTTACGCAAAATCACGTTTTTACAAACTACATTTTTTTACAATGCTCTAACTCAAAAATAAAAAACCGCAACAACTTGAAATTTTCACCAAATCTTTATATTGGCGTTCTCTCTACATGGTTAAGTTTTTAAAGTATTTTGATATATTTTGACTTATTTATAGAGAATTTAAATTTTCGATTTTTGTGAGTTTTTTTTTTAAATATCTATAAAATTTTTTTGGCTGGCCGAAAACTATCGAAAATTTAATACAAGGTTTATAATAAGTTTAACTTATCTTCACTAGAAAATATCGGAGATCGTTTGAGTCAAATTTTTTTATAAGCCCATAAAGTTCAAATTTGTATAAAATATGTTAAAATCGCGATAATTTGCAAGTTATTTTGTAGTTAAAAATTCATAAAATTTTTTCTTTTTATAAAAATTAAAATTTTTACAAAATTGCATACTATTGCATTATATTTCAATATAAATATAAAATACTATATTATTATATACCCATTTTAGACCAACATATTAACTCCGATCAGAATCGTTATTCGTATACAATGATATCTATCATTGCATTCAAATTTAACAAATCCATTGTAATTATGACCTATTCTATAAACGAGGTGCCCTCCACCCCCAACTGTACAGCAAAGCGAGGCTCACCCGTTTTTTTAAATAAATTTGCAAATAAATGGAGTGTAGGTATACTACTATAATGTAATATATATGGTAATAATGAATTAATTTGTATTTATAATACTTTTAATCTATACAAATCTAAATATTATATCCTTATATAAATAATATTCACTTATTACCATTTTTTCCCGGGATTCAATTTACCTATCCCCTAAAAGGTTTTCTTAAAATGTGCAAAAACCAGAACAAAATATTTGGTACATATTAGATAGCGAATGAAGAAAAAAAAAATGTTTAAAATATAAAATACCAAGAAACACAAAACGCTTTATCGTGTATAGCATTTAATAACAAACGATATAACGGATTAGGAGGTAGATTAACATTGCGTATAGTTCGGAGAAGCAATAAGTGTAGAGCCCTTCAGTATATTGTATTGTAAATATTTTCTTATAATAATGCAAAAATAATTTGTTTTGAGAAGTGGCCAAACCACACGTCTTTTATTTTAACCTTTATAGTACCAACAAACTAACGTCCAAATTATTTGGATACGATCGTTATATTACGAGTACAACCGACTACCTACGTTAAAACTACAGATTAGGTACATGTGATATAGAAAAAGTGCAATAGATATGAATTCGTTAATTGTACACCAATTAAATAATGAGTGAAAAATAATATTGTCGTTCGTCGACGACAAATTGTCATATTTGTAATGCATTGTTTAATATTATTTGTGTATCAGTATATTAATATTATAATATTGGCTACGACTAATTTCCGCAAAAAATGTAGGTAGTGTAGATTTTTATATTTACCTATTTAGAAATATTATACACAATTCCACATGATTTTAAATGCAGGGTTATCGTGCCATCAGTACTTAACTGAGCATTTAGCTTGTTAATAATAATATATGTTAACAATATGTATAAAATATACAGACGACAACATTTTGTACGATTCATTAGTCATTTTACATATTTTACCCATAATATACTCATTTATTTACTTACCAAAAATGGGGTTTGCTAAACAACTAGGTAAGCATAATATTAATATAATATATATATGTAAGTATATAAAATAAGATAAACCGTCAAATTCCAATATGCATAGTAATAGGCAGCTTGATAATGTAATTAAAGTAATGTTACACGATAAAAATAATAGTTAAAAAGATATTTTTTATAATAATTTGTGATTACTAACATATAGTCATGGACACTTGTCTTAATACCTGTATGGTCACAGGCCAGTTAATTATAAATTGAAATATATTATATCTACATTTCGAAGAATTATACAATGGACTATTTATTCGTGTTTTAAACTCATTTTACCCTTAATAAATAGTCCCACTAAAAGTTGCGTTCAACGGATGGTATACGATAACGTTGTAGGTACTTAAAATCATGCAGAATCGTGTAGTTATATTATATTTATGAGATTTACTGTATACCAGTATACCTAGTGTATGGTTATAAATTATTATAAAAATCTAGTCGAATCCAAAAATGTTTGAAATTTGTTTTGTACCGATAATATTATGTTTTTATAAAAATAATTGTTAATATTATGTATTTATTAAATTAAGGTTTCTTAACATTTTACGGGCGTGGTAACCTAGTGTATTATATTATAAAATGTAAGATTTGTGTCCTAAAAATGAATTAAAACACAATATTATATTACATATTGATATAAATATATATATATATATATATATCAATTATTATTTCATTGTTCAGTTTCATTTTCAGTATTATTATTATTTCATTTCTGAAAACCAATTCGAAATAATCTAACAAGCTTAAAAGTATACAATTTAATGGGTGAAGCAATATACTGTCTGATATTTAAATAACTGGCTGGATAGCTTTTTTTAAATTGAACTTAAACAAATTTAGGGCGCACACCAATACATTATACAATATACAGCTGTACAGATAGTAATTAATATTTTTACTACTTTGAGACATATTTTCAAACATAGTTCGCCTTGATTTTATACTTAAAACTTCATTCATGTGGTTTTATTTATTAGTTTTTAATTTTTTTACGTACATGTAATTTAATTCAATGTGTCGTGTATATACTTATGATTTGTTACTATAAATAGATGTGTTGTGAAATATGCAAAATCGGAATTACTGTTGGTTCAACGAAAACGATATGTGGATCAACGCCATTATTGTTCGGCAATCACCAATGGGGTGAAGTGTATCAGTCATGCTGCAGTGCTCCTAAAGTAAAATTAATTCCGACAGAAATTAAAAAAAACTATAACATTGCTGGTTAGTTAAATTTGTGTATTTTTTATTTAATTCACAAGGAAATATTATTTTTATTTTAATTAACATTCAATTTAATATCTACGGGTATCGTTGATCAATAAACATGACTCATTTTAAATAATTTTTAAGTTAACATATTTTACACTTTTAGAAAATGTTTTATAATTTGTGATTTATACACTGTTATTGTACTATATGATACGAGAAGAGAGAGAGAGAGAGAGAGAGAGAGAGAGAGAGAAGGAGAGAGATGTAGTTCAAGTAAAAAAAAATATGGTTGTAGGTTATAAATTTATAATATAGTAAGTTATCATTTTAAAAGTTAAATTTTAAGTTTTGACATCCAATAATATTATATAGTATGTAAAAGAACAAGTTGTATATTGCATATTTGCTGCATTATTAAATATTATAAAAATATAATTTAATAAGTTTTTCTCAATATACAGCGATTATATCAACATATTTAAAATATTTTCCAATGATTGATGTTGAAATATTTAGTCTAGTTTTGAGTTCCGTTAACTGTTTAATAACCACATTATGTCACAAACGTTTTTATTATATATTGTTTATAATGTGAATATGGAATTGAGCTTCAGAGATTTATGCAACATTTTCGGGTCATTTGTGACATTTTTATTTCAGTGGATTTGTGCTTTTAAGTCATTAATCATTAGGCATCGCATGCCGAAACTAATTTTTGCGTTCGTGAAAATTGTTTTGTTACTATTTGGTAAAATATAATTTTCAACCTTGGTATAATTACATTTGATTTTCATTATACTATATAATGATTCTGTCATGTGAATTGATTTTTTTTTTTTACGGTAAGAATAGTGTCTGGATATAATATTAGAGACGTTGCGTGGTTTTTAATTTTTTAATTTTAATTAGAGAGGCAACTTGTTTTATAGATCACATTATTGAGCTGAGATTAAATAATAATGGCTCGACGTTAATACAGTGCTTCATGGTTTTTATATATTGTATATTGACATACGTGTCAATTAATGGGAGGTCAATAGGTTTAGCTTCTTAAAACCAATGACACGTGCAGATATTTTTAACGGCAAGAGATTTAATATTACATTAAACTAAACCCAAATCTCATTTTATCAGCTCGTCTTTTCAAAACTTAAAAACTTAAATTAGTTTTAAAAGTTTAAATTCTTTAAAAATATCTTTAATCGGAAACTTAAATATTTTCAATTTAATTGGTTTACAATGAAAACTTCATCGTGTATAATATAATCATCGTTTGGTACGTACCTAATAAATATAGGGTTACGTTAAGTTTTTTTCTAGGTAAAATTCACTGAAATAAATAATTTTCACAAAACGGTCGTTTAGAAATGTATCCTTAGCTTATTAAATAATAATAATAATAATATATTTCTACCGTATGAAGTCTTATAAATATGTCTTAAACTCATTACTCAGTATTCGTAACGGGATTATTGTTTCAGTTATTTTCATATTTAACGAAATCGTGTTGGTTATCTAACAATAAGGTGCCTTCAAACATTTCTATATAACAATAAACCGAACAATCAACGCGGCTCATGTGTTCTGTTCAGAGTTTGATTCCGTTAAAGCACATTACCTATACCCTGCATGTTACACGAATCATTCGCGTAATATTCGGAAAAATAATTATCATCTACGCATTATATTATTCTATATCACGGACACTAGATCCAATAATTGTATATGTTCAGGCGTAAATCGGTGCAATGACGGGACACATGATTGCGCACCAAAAGACAAATGTGTCAGCACACCGTACGGATTTGAATGCCATTCTCGTCTGTTGCCGTTGTCAATATCTCCTGAAAATTTGACCAGGCCTAGGAAGAAACCGAACTGCCCAGCTGGACACGCCTACGACGTAACCGAACAAAGGTGTAAAGGTAACGTTGATGCCCGTAATAATTTTTCGAAATAAACGTTTTTTTCCCCAGGAAACGTGCTCGTACGGTTTTTTGCTTACACTTCTTTATTGTTCGCAAACAAATCTGTACTGTGTTTTGTGAAAGTGTTTAATGTAAAAATATTAAAAAAAGTTGAGGTCAATTACGTGTTAGGTTAGATTTTTAACTAAGATCGGATTCGGTTTGGTTTGATTCCAAGTAGGTACCTAATGACATTATAAACTATAGTCAACCGCAAAGTTGTATATATATATATATATATGTATGTATACATTATTACATTAATTGTATATATAATTAAATATATTTAATATTATTATATATGTATATATATAAAAAAAATGCGCGTAGGAATGAAAATCGTGTTTCTGCAGTTAACAATTTTATTCTACATTTCTACAGTCATGGAACATTTGTTTAGTAAATCGTGGACCTATGGAACAAAACAGAAAACAAATTTAACCAGAGCAGTTTTTCATAAATTATACGAACCTGTATACGGCTTCACCCTTAATATCCTGTAATGCTCGTATATTCTAATAATAAACAGCAACACCGTTAACCGCGTTTAATAAAACGGATGTATTGTGTTATTTATTTATTACTGCACTTTTGCTCTGAACACAATATACCTATATTAAACTATATTTAACCTCAATATACGTCTCCGTGTTTATATACCATTAGATGCGTTATTTGTTCACGTAAATCGGGCTACATACAACGGAGACAAAAAATTAAAACCGTCTTGTATATTATATGGATCATTCGAGCTTTTGTAATTTTTGTACTTTCTTCGCGGACAATCGTTCATTGAATAACAATCATATTATATTGTTCTGTGCACACGAAAAATGACCAAATGTTTAGCTCTCATTTAAAATCGCAAACAAAAGCACAATATTCGCTGCGAACATGTTAACACCGCTATATGAAATCACAATAATTATTCCAATAACTCTTTTACATGGTAAAATGTATAATCTAGTAGACGCGTTAATTTTTATTACATCTATATAGTGTTACTATCGTTAATGTATTCAACTCAATATTATGTATAAGTATACTGTTGTTATGTATACACTGTAGACATTTTTTTACAACTCGCGTCTGTCTGACATATTATTTAGCTGCTGGTGATCAACATTATATACTAGAAATCGATGTGATAAAAAATATTCCTTGTATTATGAATATTGAATAGGTAATTAATGTTATTTCTTGTATTTTATAATTATTGAATTCTAAAAAGTACAGAAATTCTAAATAATTAGTTAACAATTTATTTCTATAGACCAACTACCGATGGCAGTATTATCATAAAATTATTATATTTTAAAATATTAGGCCTAACGCTGTTATTCATTTAAATATAATATCAACTGAGTAATGAATATTTTTTTTTAAGATATCGACGAATGTACACAACAGCCATGTGATATAAACGAACAGTGTCAAAACACAGTTGGCAGTTTTAAATGTCTCTGTAAAAAAGGTTTTCAATTAGACAACGTAACTAACGCTTGCACAGGTACAGTATTCGTACACCATATTTATGTTTCAATTTCATTAAAAAAGTTTTAGTTTTCGAATAAACAGTAATGGGTTTTAGTCTTTTAGGTTATTTTAGAGTTTTTTCTGTCATAGTAAACTCTTTTAATAGAACGAAATCGTCCCATCCATAAACAAATTATATTATCCATTAACCACGAAAAAACTATTAATAATAATATTTAGCCAGAAATGTAAATTTTGTTTTACAGAAAAATCGATATAAACAATAATAGTATTATACCTAAGTCCGAACATAATACTTTTTGTAGTTAGCAGTTGAACGCATACTATGTGAAAATGTTATTACAGAGTACTGAAAAGGGTATATTTCCAATTATACGGCACCCCAACAATCTCGATTCAATATTTTTCCAAAAGATTTAGTATTTAGATTGTGTCGACGGTACTGAAATTGTGGAAAAGCCCATTACAACCAGTGCCGTAGTAAACTATTTAACATATTGTAGAGAACTTTTCGTCGTAAATGACATAATATTATGAGAAAATACTACTAAATTGTTCGCCACTTTATTATATTATATCCATCTCTGTCAAAAAGTTTTTTTTTTTGGAAAGTGAATAATTGCATTTAGTATTTAGAGCACCAAAACATTGTCCACTTTACGATTCGATTTTGTTTTGTAAAACTAAAATCGATAGTATTATTGCATTCGTTGAAAATGAAAGTACAAAAGATCAAAAGGTTTTTGTAGCACAAGATTAATGAAATGAATATTTTTATGTACTTGAAATTTAAAATGAAAGAATAAACCTTTTGTGTTTAGAACACGTAATGGGACGAACTGAATCGATATTAAGCAAAAAAAATCAAGTTATTTATTTTATTAAATAAATGTTTACTCATGATTTTATGAGCATTAAAAATAGATTAAATACATGACATATATATTTATATACATGTTACATATGTTTGACAGCTAGACCATACTTTGAGACTAATAAAATATGCATAAATTCTAAAGGCACATAAATATTAAAACAGTTGATATAAAATGAGAGAATTAATTTATTTCTAGAAACTAATATTTTATGGCTTATGAGGTTTAAAATATAAAATTACGTGATAAAAATTGACTTCTAAATTTGATAATCAGCGAAGGCCATTATATACTAAAATAATAAGCAAGTAAATAGTTACATTTCGTAAAAAAGGAACAGTTTGACATTTTATTTATATGATAACAATCCATCAAACTAATTGTGCCACTTATTAAAACTAATTTTTCGAAAATAAACCCTTAGACGATTTGATTGATTTCAAAATGTTGGTATAGTCGGGCGTTGGCTTTGAGCAAAATATTGCAGAATGACTGATTACAGCATGACTGCATACAAGGGGGAGGGTTCTACCCTCTACAATATTTTTTCATAAAATATAATTTAATAATAAATCAAATAGCGTATTATTATTTTGGTTTTAGTTAAAAAATATATTTATACTTTACAATCACCATCAAAATATATTACTGGCTACGGCTTTGAAATACAGGGTAAATAAGGAAAAACAAATCACGAATCAAATTTATTAAAGTTTAGAATATAATGAATACAAAGTTCGAGAGTTCTTTCTTGATGGTTCGAGATTTTCCATTTAATTTAATGAAATTAAATAATAGATAAATTATAAATTAAGTTGTTCAAAATAAAGCCCAAATTGAAATTTTAATATTGAAGATTATAACAAACGCAATTCGTAAACACACCTCGATAGTAAAGTTGATATTTTAGTTTGATAACTAATACGTGATGAGAATGAAACCGTCCCGTCAGACGCGTGCTACACACATAGACCTAATAACAAGTTATTATAGTACTAGCGCCACGATGACATCTTCTCTATACATCATGAGCCAGCGTAAGTGAGTCGTGATATCAATGCTCCGGGTAACCGAAGTTTTGTCAAGGATTTCACGTAAATTAATTTCAAACGTATTGTTTTATAAACATTATTGTTACTATATTTATATTTTAATGGTGACGTGTTTTTGAAATAATAGAATAGGTATTATAATACATTCAATTTATTTATACAAATTATAAATATTTAATTTAATTTTATACCATCATTAATGTATGTACTCGTCATATTTAATAAGAATTATAATATTTAATGTATAATAATCATAGAAAAGCCAGGGGCACATATCCTTCCTCGCCTCCTTATGGATGCCCTTGTACTGAAGTATAATAATACAATAATTACATAATGATTACAAGTATTGCAGAGATCTTGATACTAGAATTATTATTAAAATGTTTGAACAAAAGTTTTTTCCGCGTCCAGTGTAAAAATATTCATTTTTAGATGAATGTATTCAAAACGTTCTAAAAAAAAAAAATAAAAAATCGTCGTATCTTGTTGATGACAATTATTCATAATATTTCATTCAGACTGTGTAATAATCAATCGTATATCGACTGTATATCTGTATATTATATTTTATGTTCTAGACATCAACGAATGTCAGTTGAATTTGCACACGTGTCAAGAATCCCAACGATGTGATAATATGGTGGGCTCGTATCAATGCGTTCGTTTTACAGGATGTGGAACCGGGTACACGCTCGACGTCGAATCTTCTTTGTGCAAAGGTCAATATTTTATCGTGGTCAATAGTATTACGATATCAGTATACTATTATTGCATCACAATATGATGTGTCTAGTAAAAAAAAAAGAGACAACGGACAATGTCATTTGTATTAGATAGGTAGTACTATTTAGTATCTACTTGAGAAACACTCGGATTCGAACGATACATTTATTTGTTCATGTAAAAAACCTGATTACATGAATCACGTCAATTTAATATCCGGTTTTTTAGTCACACTACAAGAGTTACAAAAGAAAAAGGAAAATAAAATCGTTTTGTGATAAAAGATATTATAATATTGAAAAAAAAATTGTGTTGAATATTTCCAATATTAATAATATCAATAAGTTTATTTATGTATCGAGCAAACACTATTATTTCATAAACATTTTTGTTTTACTTCTGTAAACATATGTACATTTATTATTTCATGGAATGGTATTCGTTTAGCGCTAGTGTTTTGATTTCGTTTTAAGTTTTGGGTAAATAAACATACTTACCACACGCACTATTGAAAACAATAATATAATAAATCTTTGGTTCCTGCAGGGAAGAAGGGCCTAAGTTAATTCTTATGGAATATAGATATCACATACCTACGTCTTTATCAATGTAGGTACATGTAATCACGAATAATTATTACTAATAATAAATACTAACTTTTATAAAATCATCAACCATCTCACGGTACTGTGAAATAAATAATACGTGTAATATTTCGTCGGGAGCCAATTTATATTAACTCGACCAATTTACCACCATCATCGTATAATGTAATAATAGTAAGTAAGCTATTACAAAGAAACCTTTAAATTACGGAAACTTGTCAATAATGAAAGAACGGTATAGCGTTGTACGACTCGAAGTAGTGAGCATCTCTGGGTAACGAACGTGGTCTGGTTTTGACTGTCCGGTGCGCTTAGTATAACTTAGTACTTATATCGCTCCGGTATAAACACAAATATTTTGTATATTTTCCTGTATTTCCGTCAGTGAAATTTATTCTTATGATTCAATAAATACGATAAATATGGGCACGATAAATATATTTAATTTTGCACAGACTTACAGGGATATTGCTTTATTCGATTTTCCCTATAGTGAACATTTGTGAGTGTGTCCGTTATATTCAGATGTTTTATTTTTTTTCTCGGCTCATAACTGACTATCACCGATTTTATATTGGTTTCAATAACTCTCTCGCTTTTGTACTCAAGTTTTGTAGAGATCATTTCATATCCTAAAAGCATATATACCGGATCAACATCTGGTGTATGGAGTCCCGTGAATTTTCCGTAGTCCGTAGACATAATTATTAATTTGTATGGTTGTACACAGCTGAAATCCATTATACGTGTTTATATCACATGTGTTAATTTTTTCTAATCTATCCATATATGTGTACTTCATTGTTGGTTATTAATAGAAAACTAATATAAATAATCTAAAAAACAAGAAAAATTCCTAAAAAAAATATGATTTAATGCACTAATAATAGATTTTTTTTTTAAAAAATTCACTAAAAATGCCCTTAAATAAATTTTTTTATATTGAAAAGATTTGTTTTTTATTATACAAATTCTTATTTTGTACAATACGAAATTATGATTTAGATAAGTAGCTTATATTTATCTAGTTGCTTGTAAGTGTGTTATGTGTAATATGTGTATGGTACCTAAGTGGCTATTATAACTGGAGTCATATTATTTATCTGATTGTTAAAGCATAATAAATAATAATAATAACATTAATATCTTATATAAACTTTATTGTTTTAGAATACATTTTAACTCCATTATTTTCCATTTTTGTATAAAAATAACTTTTAAACATAAAAATGCACACAATAAAAAAATAAAAAAAGTCTTAAAAATGCAGAAAAATTGAAAAAAGTGCAAAATAAAAGTTATATTTTTTTAATTTCTTGATGTATGAAACGAACGTTGTACTTGGAAAGCAATATTTTCAGACATTCAGAAAAAAAAATGTGATTTGCATTCAAATCCGTTCCTTAGTTATTGATATTGTTTCATTTCCGTAGACGATGACGAATGCGCGCTGAAGACCGACACTTGCGGCGATATGGGTCCCGAATGGGTTTGCAGAAACACTCTTGGGTCGTTTAGGTGCGAGAAAAAACGCTGCGCGGGACCGAACTGTGGGGTCCGAAATGGTTTCAACGGTTTGAACCAGACCGCTGCAGTGAGATGTCTACGCGGTTACGAAGTCGATCGCAATAACAAATGCATAGGTATACCTGCATACACGTATACAGTCCGTCACAATAGTTGTAACAATATATGTCCAGCGCGATCGGTGCTAATCTGGTGAGAAATGGTCTGTTTTTAATCCGGTTTGGTTTATGGTATTTTTACAGACATCAACGAGTGCAGCTCGCCCACGCGGTGTTTGAAGAATGAAGTGTGCTACAACACGAACGGAAGTTATTATTGCCTGCCCAAATCGAAACAGTTCCCTCGGTGAACGCACATCCGAAAAATAAACGAATAATATTTGCGGTTATAAGGGGGTTTTTTTTCTCTTAAATTGTTTTATGCGTTTGTACCATTATCTATCACTCCTCAAGCCTTTGTAATGATGATGCCTTTGAACGTAATTGAACCTTGTAATATTCGTATATTCAATAGAATATAAAATGTCATTTATCATAAATTATAATTACACGTATATAATTGCATGTCGTTCCTAAGAAACCTTTTGTAATTTAATACGGGGCGTTTAAAGTAAATCCATCGTGATATTATGTAGAGAAATATATTACCTTACATTAGATGATTGGAAAAAAATCGAGATTTGCTGAAACGTATATAAGTGCATACACCATTTTTATTAGTGACAATTGAGATGAACCTTTTAATTTGCATTATTTTATACTTAATGATTTAAGTAAACACACGAGGAGTCTAATAGTATGTATTATGTATTTTAATGTATCGTTTTATTTGTATTTTATGTACCTAATAAACTTTAATTTATTTATGTTTTAGTCTTAAAGTGTGTAGTTAGTATTTTATTTACAAATGTTTAAGTCTTTTCGTCTAGATACCAACAAAAGTGGAAACTACGAATATTAATCATCGGTGAACCTTATAAGAACAAATGAATTCCGCTTTTAGTTAACTTTCAGGAATGGTCATGTTAGTTTGCAAGGTTAATCTTTTAAAAGTATAAAGCAATAAGATTGTATTAATTATACCACTGCTTACAGTTACAGCCAATTAAATATATCAAAATAAATTAACAATTACAACAATAACATTCCGCAAATGAATTCTGGTTTTGTTTTACCTTATCTAACATTTAATGAGTAATGTATATTTATTAATAATAAAATTATCGTAGTTATTAATTTAAGAAACGACATTATTTGTGATCCGAAAGAAGACGTTCCGAACGTTGTCAACAACGATACGCGTATTTATAGTTTCGAGTGATCTAACGGGGACACATAATATCGATTTTTCAATGTCATTTTTGTAATGAAATTTCACGGCTGTAAGTTGCAAGGATCAAAAATACAGTGTGGTCTATTAAACATGTAGTTTGATTTTCTTAATGGTATTTTCGACATTGACGACAAGATTTCAAAAACAATAGAAAATTATGTTGAATATTGTGCATAAAAGTGTTTTTTTTTAATATATTTATAAAACCAATGATTATTATTCAGAATCTGCGCGTTTTATCGAATACAACAAAACATAATTTTCCGATTTTAATATTTTCTAACATGCGTAAAAAATCGAAACAACACGCATTGTGATCTGCTCCCGTTGACGTTACACACTGCGCCGAGTAAATCTAGAAAGTGTATGGGACTATATGATATATTCAACCGGGGTTATCGCGAATATATGAACCTATTTTAATAATTAAATACCCACCTGTAACCGGTAGCGTTATAACGGTACCTACATTGTGTGCGCCGTGCGGTTTGCGGTGAACGCGAATCGGGTTATAAACGTGTACCTACGTACCTATATATACCGCACATCGTGAATTCGCGACAAAGCGTAGTGGAGACTCCGTAAAATGTTTGGACACGTGCGATGGCAGTACATCAGGGTCGAATTTAGGGGGGGGGTCAATGGTTCTGTGTTGCCCTTAGCAGCGAATTCTTAGGGGCGGCAAATTTTAAGACCACCTCTACGTATATTATATTATGTAACCATGTATATAACATTCCTTATGGATTGGAGGGGGCGGCTGGATTTTGTTGCTCCAGGGAGGCAAAATTTGAAGTACGGCCTTGGCCGTACATTGGCTGTATATTGTTATAATACATTACCAGTCACCGCAAGTCGGACAAGGAAAATAATAATGTGTAGCGCGACGTTTACCCATGCGAACCTGGGACATCCGCATTGTGCTGTTTCTATACACGTGGACGTTTAAAAACTATGTTTCTGTACGTGACGTGCACTTATAGCAGCGTCGGCGAATCATCGTATTGTTTCTCTATGACGACGACCGGCTTCGCTGTTGATTGGATCACCGCGTATAAGTTGTAAATTGTTCAGACGACACGGCCAACTCTCGATGACGTTTTGACAAGAGCATAATGATATTACAACGTCTCTGCACGTATACACGCACCGAGTTCTGCTGTTTCAGAAGGGCGGCTGAAGCGTGATCTGGCCATAAAAGGGGAAAAGGTATATGTAAGTATATTATTTCGCCACCCATCCCCTCCCTCTGCCGTGAGTTTTTCAATTCAAATATTCTTAACGCGGAAGAAAAATCATCAAATCTGCGATCACAATGTACAATTTTGAACACCGTCACGTTCGTGTCATCTACACAACATGATTATAGTATTGTAGTGCGACGCGCTGTCCGCATGCCAAAGTAATATCAATTATATTATAGTTGTGTAATATGTTATACAAATACTCAGGATTCTGTCAATAACAGGCGACGATTGTTTAATCGTATGAGGAAAATTATTCTGTGCTGAAAAATAACTACCATACATATTTCTTGTTTTTTTTTTCAAGATGAACTTTTGATTGAATGAAAAACAACTTTCGTGTACCGAAGAGTAAGCTCTATTCTTCTAATCTTGCGTATTAGGACAGAAGTCTTATAATCGTTCATTTACGTATTATTTGTAACCATCAAATCCCTGAAACTGAATTTGATGAAAAATGTGTTTTACATTTTTCCGAAAATATAAATTATTCAGTCGCGCACCGCGGTTAAAAAAACAATCAAAACTTAATGTTCGAAATAGCTTATCGTAGAATATTCGAGAACGTCTGGAATATTCTCTGAGTATTTTGCGGGCACTACCGGTCTACGGCCGTGCGCACAGCATCGTGTGTTTTTTAGGAAAAACTTGTTTGCGGGCGAAGTAGCCGAGTTATTTCTCGAGTTGATTCTCGTGCTACCATACCTACGCTACGGATATAAAACGCCAGCATGCACCCGACTCCACCCAGTTGTAAAATGCAGTTCATTCAATTGTGATTATTGATCATTTCATTTTGCGTGATCACCGGGATCACTTATCTATAACATTGTCATTTCGCGTCCTGTCGCGTTTCTACCGGCATTGGGTCGAATTCTGTATTAATTCGCGTATATTGTCACATTGTTATCGGCATCGGGCCGAATACTGTATTAAATTTCGCGTTCTGTCGGGTCGAGCATTGATCATTATTAGTATTTTTATGTTTAAAATACAGTCCACTATCTTAGTTTATTAAATTGTGTTGATTCATTGATGTACCGACATAATAATATTACCTGAAGAATGAGGAGTCTCTTACGTTTGTTCTATACACCCGCAAATCATAAACGCGGATGTATAGGCACAAACATTTAAAATTAACAGCAAAGTTTTATATTTTAATTATGTTAATTGTTCACAAGTGGATAGTTTATAATCTACTCAAAATCATTCATAGATGTAATTTTTATTGTTTTACTTTTTAAACATGGAGTGTATCAACTAAAAAAATAAAATATAACAAAATAAGTACAACACATTAAAAATTGTTCAACATGATTGTTATTAATAGGGCTTATACGTAAGACATATTATTATAATCCCAAAGGGCTGCTTTTTACGTATTACCTCCTGTCTAAATAAAATAATAAGTTAAGTAGTTCTTACATTTGAGATCAAGGAAGAAATATACTAACATTAATAACCAATATCTAATAACATTGTATTTGGTCGAAAGTAATGAGATTACACAGTAGTATCCTTAGAATAACATTTATTTAATAGATCAAAATATCAAATGCAATTAATATTGATTCTGTACAAATAATGCATTGGTGAAAGTAAAATAGTCATATAAACATTAATCGATTAACATTGAGTATTAATTATTAAATTTAATAATATATGTGATTTTTTTGATTTTTCACCATATTGTAATAACTATCACTATTAATTCATATAATATATACTACTTGGCACTTAGACATTTGTGTACTATCAGGACCTATATAGCGGTATTTGCTAATCAATTTATCAACTTGTCAGTTCATTATCAATATAGCATCAATATTTTTAATTCTAAATTGTAATCGATATAATTAATTCAATAAAATATTTGATTTGAGTTTGATTACTGCATATCATCAATATTTTCGATGAAACACTGAAACCAAGGGTACAACGGTCCAGTTTTAGGTACGAATAAAAATAAATCTATTGGTTTAAGGGTCAGTTCTCATGACAGCCAATTATTCTTTGGAGTTGAGCAGAAAGGGAATAGGTCAATTTTTCATAAAAAAACTTTCTTCATAGATCTAAAGCGTAATTTTTACTGGTTTTTTTTTTGTTTAATCGGCATAATTCAGCGAAAAATACTACTCATATTATTGAAGTGATAATAAATAGGGCATATCTTTACATTTTCCATTTTATTTTTGCTAGAAAGAGGAAGAGAGTAACATACTAACATGCCTTTAGATCATTTTGTTGTACAGGTATAAAATGCTTAATATGACAATCATTTAGTAGCGTGATTATAAATAGCATAAGTCAATAATTGATATGTCTAAATAATTATATGAATCCAAGATTACTAAGATAATAATGTACAAAAATAATATGGGTACTTTTATATAGACTTATAGTCTGTTATTGTTACGTTTGGAAAATGTTTATATATTATTAACCACAGTATACATTTATAACAAATTATTGTTAAAAACTATGGTGTTTATCGAACTTTTCCCTCCAATTTTGATAATATTTGATATTTAATTATACAAACATAATACAGTATATTAATCACATGCTTTGTTTTTTTCGTTGTTATTTATGTTTACAGAAAGTGAAGATTAAACAGCTCATACAAATAAATTATTTATCAATTCTTATTTATAATATTTACATTTTATTGTTATTTTTTAATATGTTCATGACCAGGGTTCAGGGCTTATAGCACTAAAAAACATTAAAATGTACGCTTATGCCCCGATAAACTGAAAAATATGCTCTAAAATTTAAAAAGAATCGAATGGGCCTCGCTCTGCTATACATTTGGGGGTGGAGTGCACCTCGTATATAGGATAGGTTATTATTACAATGGATTTGTTAAATTTGAATGTAATGATAGGTATCATTGTATACGAATAACGATTCTGAACGGAGTTAATATGTTGGTCTAAAATGGGTATATAATAATATAGTATTTTATATTTAAATTGAAATATAATGCAATAGTATGCAATTTCGTAAAAATTTGAATTTCAAAGAGTCATAACATTTTTTCCTTTAAGTTCGGTCGAAATTTTTTTATATAGTTTTGAAGATTAGTTTATGGACAATCTAGTGTAAAAATTTTGAACCTTAAGTATAAACAGAAAACATTTTATGAATTTTCAACTACAAAATAACTTGCAAATGATCGCGATTTTAACATGTTTTATATAAATTTGAAATCTATGGGCTTATAAAAAAATTTTGAGTAAACCGATCTACAATAGTTTCTAGTTACGATAAGTATAACTTATAATAAACATTGTATTACATTTTCAAGAGTTTTCGGACAGCAAAATAAATTTTATAGATATTTCAAAAAAAAGAACTTACAAAAATCGAAAATTTAAATTGTCTGTAAATAAGTCAAAATATGTCAAAATACTTTAAAAACTTAACCATGTATAGCGAAAACATCAATATAAATATTTGGTGAAAATTTCAAGTTGTTGCGGTTTTTCGTTTTTGTGTTAGAGCATTTTAAAAAAATGTATTTTGTAAAAATGCTATTTTGCGGAAAATTTCCCGGTTTTTTGTAATTTTTTTAAAAAGCATTGAAAAAGTTAGATTTTTGACACGCCCATGTACCATTTACATTCACTTTCCTTACAGAAAAGTTGCTGTTTAAGAAAATCGAAGCATTTTTACTACCAAAAAAGGTGTCGTCAGACACAAATAAAAAACAAAAAACACACATCATTGTAAAACCAATTGATTCCATCACTCCGTTCAGAATCTAAAAAGTACTTATAAATAAATTTTAAAAATAATTTATTAGGTATAAAAGAAATTATATTATTGGATTTTTTAATATTATTAATTTGTTATAAATCAACTAACATAGTTTAATTCTTATGTTTAATTTTTTGAAAAATCCCTAAGAAATCATTTTTTGAATGTTCTGAAAAAAATCGTTACATTTTTACTAAAAATTAGTTGTTATTAATACAATTGTTATTTTTGTGATTGTATTAAACTATGCGATGTTTTTGAACGTACATATATACAATGTTTTTTATGACTTTAGACTTACACCGATAACCAAAAGTATTACTATACTATAAACAAAATTTTGTAATTAATTGTTTATTATTTTAACTTATATATTTTGATCAATTATTATCCACAAATTATTAAAAATCATTGAATATCTGCCAATATAACCAAAAAATGCTAAATAAGCATTTAGTTCTAAAATATGCGAAAAAATGCAAAATACAATTTTATATTTGAACTCTTTGTACTATAAAATGTATTTTTATATTACTGTGTTATGGTTTACTACATCTATGAAAATGTTATAAGTCCCGAACCCTGTTTATGACTTATAAGACTAATTTGTCATACATTTTTTTATCAAAATATTATATGACGTACTATTGAGTAAATTATTCTACAGTAAAAATATATTTTTTATTTATCATCTACTAAATTATTATAAGTTTATTTTTTAAAGGAAATGTAAAAATCTAAGTTTTGATCAAAATCACATAAGTCATAATTGATTAGAAAGGTTTATGCCATAAGAAAAAAGATTTAATTCAGAAAAAGTGAATTCCAAATGGCGTAACTACAGTTTAGTCTATTAATAATTAAATATTCAAGAGTTTTAAGACATAAATATACTTAGAATTCGGTTTATATACATAAATCATTTCTAGAATATTCGTGGTTATAATACTTAAACGTGCAGGAATTTCTAAACTTTCAAATTGCTGCCCTGGAAAGTTGAATACATTAACATAAGTCCTTTCTTTCTGAGACCTATGTATACATAGGTAAATGCCACACATTTTTGATATATTTTTACCGTTCAATACCACATAACGCATACTATAAGTTATTTATATAATAGAATCGCATACGGCACACCACTTAATCATATTTAATCAAAATTATAAAAACACAATTGTCCTTAGATTGCTTAAATACGCACTTCTCCTAATACTACAGGATTATTATTTTTATTTTGAGATCTTCAACAACCAAAGTCATTTAGTGTCTCTTTCGACATCGCATAACGTGAAACAAGTTTTCACGAATAATAAAGGTGTGCGTATTAAATATAATTTATCAAAAATATCATAATCAGCTTAGTTTGACATTGCAATATTAAACTATGTGGTGTTGTGATGACGAAAAATGTGGATATATTAGTGTGTTTTTTTATGTAAGAATAACAGTATAAGCATAATCACGAAGAAAAATCAATTTGCACTGCTTTAAAATAAATTTGAAATGCCCCATGTTTAACGTAATTTACAATCGCATTTATATGATAAACCATTAAAAATCTTAATTTATCTATGAAATGTAGTTAATTTTTAACTATCTACAATCAATCAAATGCGTGCGGTTATGAACAAAATAAGTGTAATTAAGACTATCCATTATGCTGATCTTGTTTAATCTTTACTGAGTTAACTGTGTAAAGTGATGAAGATTGGCCAAAGGTAATTTTTTAGATTTTAACGCAATCGTTCTTTTTGTAAGGAATGTTCGAACATTGCATTAGTTATATTTGAATCTATGGTTAAAACACTTAACGTTTTGCTGAACTGATTGCAGATCAAATATTGAATTGACATGTATGGTGGTACGTTGGCGTATGCTTATTATGTGTACACAGTCGCAGTATGAAAAAGAAACATAAAAAATCGTATTTTATTAACAAGTATAATATGTATTTTTTTATTCAAGTTTTTTTACGACCATATTGGCATATTAACATCATATCATTATTTAGTACCTTACATAGTTATACATAAAACATGAGTAGTTTAAAACTAAAATGGACGTTGGCCAAATGTTACACGTTTACAGGTAACAGACAAAAAGTTAACATAAAAACAGGGATTCCAGTCTGCACTAGAAAATCAACTTCTATGCACTATACGTAATATTAAATTTTAGCTTTAAACGATGCTACACAATATTCGTTCGAACTAGTATTTTATTACTGTTAAGGCACTCTGAAAACATTAAAAAAATTGTTTTTTTTCTCAAATTCGGTCGTATGGACTTTTGGCTCGCTAAAAACTTGTAATATGCACGTGTTTTCTGTATAAGCATTTAACAATACACATTTTAATGGTATAATAATAATAATAATAATAATAATAATAATTATTGTTGTAAATATAAATATTTTTTCTTCGTAAACAAAAATACAAAATATTTGGATGGGAAATTACATTGTGAAAAAATAAAACAAAAAATAAAAATATAGTGTAATGTATTATACATTTCAAAAATGCATTTCATATTTTAAAATATATATAATAACACCTCTATTCTTGTATTCTTTGATTTGTGCATTTCTCTAAGTGAAAAAAAAAAAAAACAATAAAAACAACGAAATAAAAAAACCATATTACCTACAACAGTCGAGAAGAGTAATAATAATGATGATAATAATAATAATAATAATAATAATAATAATAATAATAATAATAATATTAATTATAATAATAATAATAATAATAATAATAATAATAATAATAATAATAATAATAATAATAATAATAATAATAATAATAATGTAATAATTAAACAGCAAGCATAAAACAACATATATTTTATCAGAAACAAACAAGATATTTATAAAAGTTTTCGTTAGAGCATTAAAGCGCGTGTGAATGCATTATCTTCTCGATCTCTGAATATCCTCGATTTAACTAAGTTTTGAAGCGAATGAAGAGTATAATATATTATTATAGCGTATTATAAAACGTTAAGTATTATCACGTTGACCAGGGGTGTGCCCAGGTTGGGAGGGGGTGGAGTTGTATACGGTGGACTTAATTATAGTTTTAATTTTATAAAATTTAGACTATTTGGATGGAGGTTAAAACACTACCCCCTCAGCCCACCACTGGTGTTGACGATTCGCGTGCAAAAATTTCAGCCGCGGCAAAAACTATAAAAGACAAAAATTAACACATACGTAACGAAAGATTTTGGAAAGCAGACAGATATGAACAATCATGCTCACGTCTTGGCGTATAATATTTATAAATATATCATTCGTATTGTTGTAAAATTTAATGTTATTATCTTATTTAATATTATATTATTATTTAGATGATGTATAGGTACGATTTATGTGCTAGCCTACGAGTATATATTCCGATTATCTATAGATATGTTATTACACAGACCGTTTAGAATTTTCTAAAAATGAATATAAGCTTGTAGTATAGTAGAGTACACGCTAAGTAATATTAATATCCTTATATTTTTTTTTTATATTAGGTATTATTATTTTAGTTTCCATAAGTCATATTACATTATAATATTATAAATCATTTTTATCAACTAAACTTATGAGCCGAACATGTATTGTAACGCTTTACATAATATTAATTGTCAAAGAATTATTATCGTACGTATTATATCGTCGGCGGAATATATATATATGGTATGGACGCAAAATCGATCGGAAACAGGAAAACAAAAAGCTGGTAACAATAATCGACGCCTCTTTCGAGTGCTGCAGGACAATGATTGCTCCGCGCTGGGACAAGCGGATTATCGAACGAAAAGCGCCGGGTGGATGAGTTCTGCAAGCGGTTCGGCGAGTAAAAACTGCGATGAATCGATTTTTCCACCGGTTGATTTACACGGCAAGCGAGTTCATCATAATATTTAATAGGTAGGATACATGATGTATACCGAATAGAGATTGAATTAATATTCGCGTGTACTTATAGTAATATTGTTGCGAAAAACGCTCTTAAAAATATATTATATAGTATTATCTAAGCTCGGTAGAAAAAAAAAATTACACAGGAAATCCGGCATCCCTGTGACCTTCCTTTTACTGTTTGACGAAAAAAGAAGCGTTTCCCGAGAATGAAACTAGCACGTATAATAATAATAATAATAATAATAATAATGATATCGTCATATCGTCATCGCAATACCGATTCCATCATATTCTCCCGCTCGGGATCACAAAACGACTAAAAAATCATAATTTAATGATATACTTATATATAGTATGTATATTATGTATACGCATTGCTAAATTATGGTAAGTGCACATTGAAGCTAAAGTCAAAAAAAAAAAAACCAATAATGATAATAATCATAATAGTACCTCACTAAGCGGAATGGCGTTTAAAAATGAATTTATTTATAACTCGTAAGTATATAATAATTATTAAAATATTATTACCATATATAAACAATGAAAATCCCGTGACTATATTATAATGTAATGGTATAATATTATTATATCCTTATGAAATTTTTTTTATTATTTACACGTCAATATAATAATAATAATAATAATAATAATAATAATAATAATAATATATATTTAATTATGTATTCCGTAGACGTGCGATTCTACGACGAATATTATTAATTTTCAATCGTCTCGCGCGCGCACACTACTGATTTTTATCGTTTTTCCCAAGATTAGAACATTTTTTTTTTTTTATACTAATTTATCATATAAAATGAATATAATTATTTAGTATTTAGACTTTTTACATCAACATTTAACATTCATATCGGTAACACGGAGCGGCGATTGCGGGGGCTTTTCAAGACATGGAGCCGGACACCGATATGTAACTACCATCAACCGGTTTCGTCTCGCTGTTGGACCGGGTGGGCGCTTCGCTGCGACTGCCGCCCGCGCTGATCCCGGAACCACCACCGACGCCACCGCCGCCACTGACACCGCCACCGACGGCACCGGCAACGGCACCGCCACCGTTGCTGCCCACAGGCGAGTTGGCCAATGGGTTGTTGTGGCTGCCATTGAAGTTGTTGTTCGCCAGACTGGAACTCCGCCGTCTTTGCCGGTGGTTCGCGATGCAATATCCCTTGCCGTGTCCATCCGGTTGGCTCATCAGTCTCTTGTTCTTCTCGTCCCTGTCCAAGTCCACCTGCGAACACAACCACGTGAGTCCACGCGATTTTTTCATTCTACCGTCCGCCGCGTCACGGAGGGGGGGGGGCAGGCCATGTGGTCGTGCTGCACTCGGGGTGCAGCGGGTGGTTTTTTTGACATATTATGTCTTTGCTTTGGTACATAGAATCGAAAACCGTCACGAAAAATCGTTACGCAAAAGCGTCACCCAAAAGCGTTACGGAAACACCCTGGTTACCTGGTTACCCCTAGTTACATGGTTACCCCGGGTTACATGGTTACCCGTGGTTACATGGTTACCCGTGGTTACATGGTTACCTGTGGTTACATGGTTACCCGTGGTTACATGGTTACCCGTGGTTACATGGTTACCCCTGGTTACCAGGAAACATTGAATCATTTATATGTTTTTAGCTGTATATGATTCAAATTTAATGGGTAGGAGAAAGTGGGAGATAAGTGACCTAGATATGTGTGTGGATCAGTGTCCCCATTTGCGCTAAAAAAAATTAATTCATTTTGGGTATAGCCCATTTGCGCCAAAATAAAAAAGGTATGTTTTTTCCAATAACGTGCCAAATTTACCTGCGTAAACATTTTAAATTAACAACTTGGTTAATTTTATATTTTAAAGACATATTTAAAACGTATGTCTGTAACGTAAAATAAAGTTATTTTTATAAGTCTATAGATTTTAAAGCTTTGTATATTATTTCATCGAAAGATAAATAAAGTTTTATATCAGTTTTATTATGTTGTACGAGCTTTAAACGATCTACATTTCACTACTTCTAAAAATGAAGAATTATCTAATATAATTATATTTATATGCCATAAAAATTTAAAATCTATAGACTTATAAAATAAACTTTATTATACATTTTAAATACGTCTTTAAAATATAAGAATTAACCAAGTCGTTAATTTAAAATGTTTACACAGGTAAATTTGGTGCTATTGGAAAAAACATACCTTTTTTATTTTGGTGTAAATGGGCTATACCCAAAATGAATTAATTTTTTTGGCGCAAATGGACGATGCCCGTGTGGAATGGCGTGTGTTACCTACCCTGGTAACCAGGGGTAACCAGTTAACCAGGTAACTAGATAACCAGGGTAACTGTAACTAGGTTTTAATATAAATAGATGATTTATCGTCTGACAATGTCGTCGGTTGCTAAAGTCTGAAAGCCAACCGAGAACCGCATAATGACAGTCGTGTCTTTATTTTTTATCAATTACCCTATATACCTTATTATATACCAATTATATATGATAGCAAGGACAGCAAAGTCATAAAATGTGGTACTTCATTGCAGACTCGTGTTATGTCTTTGCTTTGGCACACAGAATCGAAAACCTTCACGGAAAAGCAGCGTCTTGAAACGCCCTGGTTACCCCTGGTTATTTTTTTTTCATTTTTCATCAAAGGTCTACTCTATACCTTTGTAACGAACTGAATGGTGATTGCGTATTTCCGACGAATAATTATTCGAATCGATACACAACAGAAAATACTTTTCGACGAAATTGTGCGATGTTATGAATTAAAAAAAAGTCAAAAAGGTTGAATTGGATGTAAACCAAGGTGTTATTATTAGATTATTATATTATACACATTTTCTCGACTTCTTGTATAATAATAATATGATTACATACTTGTTTAAAAACTAGAAATTCCATATGTCCAATTTATTTCAAAACATAAATGCCAAAAAGATTTTCTTTTATTATATGCTAATTCAACTAATTCAAACGATTATTCAAATATAATACCATTATATTTGTGTTCTTTGAATAGTATTAGTTATAAAGTTATGACGTGTACTTTAAAATTAGGTTTACATTTCGAATAGAGCACAGTAAGTTCGATCATCTTATGTTTTTGACCAGTGTTCAGTTCGAACAATGTTTTTTTTTTTGATTCAAGTGCAATGCAACTAAAATCGAGTGCAATTGAATATTAACCATGAGATCATATATATTATAGGAGCGTGCAGTTTCGAGGGCAGAAATGAGCACGGGAGAGCAGTGTCTACGCTTATTAATCGGAATTTTAGGTTGTACATTTTTCCTAATGTCCTTTATAGATACTTATTAATATTTTCGTTATTAATAATACACTTCGGGTTTGTAGGGAATATTTCTAACCAGGACCAGATCGAGCACTGCAATTAAACCTACGGCTCGAAGATATAATTTACCAAACGAATATTATCAGGGATGTTTGTTGGTATTATATGTACACGTAGGTATATATTTTTATTTAGAGGGTGAAATTTTTCTTATTACGTATACACGTTATTTTTTTATCCTTTTAAAATTCTCATTCATGCACATATACGTACACATAACGATTCGTAAAAATGAATATTTTCGGGGTTTCAAGTCCCATCGCTCATTGTAATTTTTTTGACCGTTGGAAGAGGGCATGAAATAGTTATACTGTCTATAAACTGAAAAATCTTATACACTTGTATAATAAAATATTGAGGATCGTTAAGAGTACTTGTTTATTAAGATGTCACATGTAATAAAAAATTATAATATGTATTTGAATGTGAAAAAATATCATCGTATTAAAAGTGAAATGGTCCTGATTGCCATAACCTTGTAGATCTAAAAATGAAACATAATTACGTTGATAAAATATTATGAGAGAAGAAATATGGAAGGGAATAGAAAGTTTTTAGGATTATTATATTCCGAATCACATAAAAATATTCAAAATTGATTATTGGTTCATAACAACTTCATTTTAAACTTTACAGCATTAAAAAAAATAAATAAATAAAAAAACGAACCATTTAAAGTACGTACAGTTGATTGAATTTTCAACTAACAAATAGGTAACGGAAAATTTTGGAAGTAGGATTTTTGCTCCCATAACGGGAAATCAAAATAAAATACAATAATCTAACCAATATTGCACATTTCGTTCAATGCTAAGTAATTTACGTTCCTAATAGGATAAATTCGTTATTATGTAATCAGTCGATACGGATCTATATCTATATCTACTCCCTCCCATCCTTTCCCGTTGGACTTTTATCCGAGATCATCGGGCACTCGGGCAACGCATTAATCTCGTAAGTCTCGAGCCAACAATGGTTAAAAATGTCATGATTCATCAGTTGTTAATCAATACGAGTAGTTAAATATTGGTAAATTCGCTTTTATACACTCGAACGGAACAAAAGATAATTTACCATGTCGACGCTCATATATGAAAATGGAATCTACTTTATTCACCAGTATATAGTGCACTGTACAATTAAAAGTTTCATTGTACATTAATAACAATTCTGCCCAGTCACCGTAATGTGATAATCAATCAGTATAATTAATTGATGTTTGAACAGTGCAGGTTCAATTCAAACAAGAATATTCGTGTCGTTAATTTTAGATTTTGAGGGAAAATACGTAAATGTAACGTAGGTATACTGGTTTTATGATGTTTTTACTAACTCTTTTAATACATTTTCAGGTAGTAAAATAGAAAAATGTACTAAAAGTATCATAAATTGTCTCGTTATACCAGAAATGTCTGGTATAACCAATGTCTGGTGACCAATGGGTCACATAAGGGACTTTGAACATATCAATTTCAATTTCCCCAGGCGGAACGGAAAAATTAAAATAAAAAAAATATATGTTTGCAAAAACGTTGAATACTGTGTTAGATACATTATATAATGATAGCGAAACTCTGTGCACAACGAAAGATTTGATATCGTCTGCTAAATGTCCGCGCCGATATGAAAGTATTTTTTTTTTTTTTATCAAAATTATTGTGACTATTACTATACTTAAACAGGGTATTTCAGGGAAATTCGATAAATGTAAAAACTTTTGTCCTATTCATTATTTTTAACTTTTTTCAATAAATTATGTTGTACTGTTAATTAGAAATATATTAAAACATTTTTTTTCTCAAACCCAAATTTTCAAATTTCAAATATTCTACTGTTAAAAATAAAAAATTTAAAAAGCCATTTTGTGACACGGATTCTTTAGAAAAAATGTTAGTGCTTAAAAATCTAATATATTAATAAATTAAAGTTTATACGCTAATTGTCTACGTTAGTATGTTATTTTTTGTTGTGAAAAATTATATAACTATACTGTGTGCCACATAATTTTATTGTATATCATTATTAAATTAGATAGAACCGGATTTAATATTGATATACTCGTAACGTACAACAATTGTATAACAATTTTAATTTTTAAATTCAAATTTTCAAAAAGTTTAAAAAATCTTAATAAATTAATGACCAAACTAAGATATTTAAATGCTATAATTTTTCTAAAAACCCGACTTAGAAAATGGATATTTAGTTATATATTTTTAGTGATAATATAAAATTTTAGATTATCAAATTTGAGTTTCAAAAGTAAAAAAAAAAACTATTTTAATAATGTAACTCAGTACTATAATATTTATTAAAAAAAATTAAAAATTATAAAAATAATGAATAGAACAAAAGTTATTGCATTAGTCGAATCATCCCGAAACACCCTGTATACATTATGATATAACCAAGTTATACTCAAACGTCTCAAACCATATGGAATGTCTTGATATATTATATATTATATAAATCATTAATTTATTGTTAAACGTATTATTACGAGGTTTTGAGGTTATTTTTTATACAAAGTGACCCTTGTCTTGGATCGCTCAACGGGATGTCGTTTGCAAACATTTACAAACGTCCATCCCGGTGGCCCGATCAACACGCTCCAACTCCGATATCCCACCGGACGGACGTATTTATTTTGGCCCCCAGATAAGCATAAAATCTTGTGGTCACCGGAAAATTGGCTAAAACATCCACGCATCCCCAAGCCACGCATTCGCGTCGCTTCGGTTGTTTTTTTCCCCCCGACTCACGTTTCTTAGGTTTACGTAAGGCGATAGCCTTTCGGACGTGTCTGATCCGCAGCTCGAGCTCTCCGACAGGTCCGCGTTGAATTTCCTCGTCGCTCGGGGCGAGTTCGGCGCTTTCCTCGCGCACATTTGCATCTGGATGTGCTCGCAAACCCTTCGGAATCGTCTTATGTTACCTGCGCAGTACACAATGATCAGTTAGTCAATGTCCGTTTGGCACACGTGAAACGCACAAGGATAAAGGGAGTGACCACTAACCGGAATGTAGTGAGAATATGATGGCGAACAAATAGTCCCTGGGAGCGTGCGTGTTGGTGACGTCAGATAAGTCGATTTGAAAACGCACTTGTCTCTGGAACATGGCCGTGCCGCCGGATCCGCGTCTGTACTCGACCCGGAACGATAGCGCGTTGATCACGGTGTGGCTCAATTCGGATATCTGCATAATAATAATATTAATATAGTACGGTGAATAGGTTAATAAAACTGATCGCAGCCAACGGTCGGTATATGTATTAAAATCATGCCGTGATCGTTCGTTACACACCGATCTATTTAATTTAAAATATTTATCAACAATTAATGCGTGCCTACAGTACTGATTAGACAGTGTAATGATGTCAGTAATTAAAGCCAAGTCGATAAGTGTGTTATAATAATTATGATGGTTGGCTGGAAAGACGTATACGTGACTAAATAAAACTTTTCAATACAACAGTGGATTGTATAACTGGTGTTTTATTTAGAAATGATTAATAATAATAATTATAATATTAATATATGCAATGAGACCATCTCAAATGATGATAGAATCCAACTATCAGACCGGTTGGCCGTCCATTATTACTGCACGATCATATAGATATAAATGACAAACATGGATTATACATGAATACATAATACATAATATAGTGATCGTACGATAATAGAGACGATTAAACGTCATGACATTTGTTTGGTGTTTTTCGCATAATATATGAAATCCCTTAAACGTATTGTAATGTTTCAAACAATATTTGGAACATGTTTGTTATATAAAGCACACATAGATTGTACATTATCGAATATTGCATAAACAGATGATAGATATTTGCTAACATATTGAATATCATATGAGTGGCCAGGGATAAAAATTGCTAATGTTTCTCAATCACTATTTTAATTGAATATTTAAACGATAATAATTAATACTCATCAATAAGCAATTAGTCTCATATTAGTTTAGCGTAACTATTCTTTTAAATAATTTAAAATTGATATTCTAGGTTTTAAAACCTGTAGAAAATGTAAATCACCTTAAGATATTAATTAAAGTAGAACGTGTATTGATCAAACGAATTTGTTTTGAGTCATAAAAATACTTTGTATGCCATGTGCAGCTGTAATAATATTATATGTTCTCTAGATTATGGGATTTTAACCTTTTCCACCGACCCCGGACCCATTAAAGCTATAAAATATGGCCACGGATTTTGCTCGTTTTATATTATCAATTTTTATATTTTGTCGTCACTCATTATTTTCGATAATATAGCTTGGTGGTAAATGAAAAATAACCTTTATGATTGGCTATATATTGTTCGAGTACGAACGGTCGCGCACACAAGTACACAACAGCGGAAACCGGGATTTTCTTGTAACAATATTGGATTTCTCGTTGACGCGGCGTATATAATATCTTTTGATGGTATTCGATACCGTCAAACGGATAACCAACCGAATGGGTAAAAGAATACTTAACGGTCAATTATCGAATACGACGTCGGACTCGGTCAGTCGGTTATCACGCGTTATAATCATTATCATTGTATACCGACGACGGATTCGACTGGAGCTGTATATTATTTCAGCTTCATTTCATCCGTCCGCCCGCCGGACGTTCAAAGTCTAATCAAGCCCACGCAGTGCATCATGCGTAACATGCACATGAATCACTATGACACGCGTCCCGCAACTATTACAATATGTACACGTCGGGACGATGCACCCGGTCAATTAAATTCAATATAAAGCCGTGTACATGGTGCACACGCACGTGCGGTTACCACGGTGACGGCAAGATCGAGGATACCGTCGCCGATGCTGCAAAGTGTGGTACCCATTGATAACTTTCACGTTTTCGCATTCAGCAAAATATTGTGGTGTACAACCTATTATTATATCCGACTACAACAGCCGATGACGGTGTGTGATAATCAGAATAATGTTGATTATTATAGCCATAACAATAAAAATAAAAATTACCATCATATAATTGACTGAAGTAATCAGTAGGCATATATTGGATAAACACTAATAACGTTTAGCTCCCATTGGAAGAGTTTGAAGGGGGACTGGAAAGGGGGGGGAGAGAAGCATTTTTTCAAAATATAAATCGATCAAATTAAAAGGACAGAAAAATAAAATATAATCGAATTTATTCTTCGGAAGCTCAATGTCTTTGCTTCATATATTAATACCTACACATTAATAATATTAATGATATTTTATTGACTGATAAGTTATGTTATTTTTTCAGGAGGGAAGTGGGCAATTCCTTCCGTCCTGACCCGCAATAATTGTAATGATGATTTAACACACTTATATCTACTGCGTAATGCGTATAGACGTACCTAATTACATTACTCACGTGCACATTTCAATTTCAACGTTGAACATTATACGCAGGTATGACGTGACTGCGTTAAGATATACTGATATTTTAAAATTTGTTGGTAGTCAAAACTTCTATACCGATCGCGTACAGATGATTGACATTAATTTGATATACTCGTTCATCACACACATTTTTTGCGATCCAATTTTACACGTTGTCTTTGTTCCCACCGACAACTTTTTTGCCTAATATAATATTCTTTTAAAATACATTTTTTTCTTCATATTTCTATGTCTTTGTAGGTACACACAAATGTGGGTTTACAATATTATAATTTTCGATAATTTTTAGAGAAGTTAATATCAACGTTTTGTTTGAGAATGTAAATAAAAAAATCCATCACTATTTTTTGTATAAATAACTATATTATTGTTTCCAACAGCGGCGGTGATGAGATGAACATTTTACTTAAATTTTAACACTTCAGATTAAGAATGCCCGAGAATTACATACCTACTATAATAGTGTCTGCATTGATCGTTGTTCCAAGGGGGGCGTACAAGAATATGAAGTATAGAAAAATTATAAAATTGTTTGGAAAAAAAAAGTTTAGTCACCCACAGGCCACAAGTATGGTAGATTCGAGTGCAAATGATTAATAATAACGTAAACGAAAATACACATTACATATTATATTCACGGTGCGTATACAATGAACGTAATTCGAAACAGTTAACATTTTTTTTGTTTTCCTGGTGTAAAAATCATCATGGTTTGTTAGGAGTAACTTTTTTTGTGTAACGGCGGCAAATCCCAGTTAAAAACAATCGATTTTTGCCCGGTAGATAAAAACCAATTCCCATACGGAACATGGAAGAATTTCATCGGCATCCCCGTGTACACGAATGATTTACGCGTAGCCGCGGCCGACGAAACGTAACAATTTGTCGTGCACTGCACCTTGCCGCATGCCATAACTCATACGTATACGAACGGGTCCGCGACACCGCGGCCGAGCTGATATGGGCGTGCATGATTTACTTCAAAAAGCAATTCTCCTCCTGTCATCCGTCGCACCCGTTTTACGTGCGTAGGCATATCATGCGTCTAGGCATCCCAGAATTATTTATCAATAGACAGCGCGATATTGTTAGTACGCGCATAATATATGGCCGCTGTCTCGGTGAAGCACACGCGTACGGGTAGATGACGTGCGTACGAAGGGGAAATAAAAAGTTACCTACCATAATGATATGCACCGAACTATAAGTGTACGAATACACGTATCACATTACAGATAATTTTTTTTTCTATTCTATTTACTTTATAGCCGTGATTTCGACGACTCTCGCGACTGGTCGTAGAACAAAAACTGTCTCTTTGAAGTTTTCCTACGTTTCACGATACATATTATATAGATACTTGCATACCTCTTTTACACACACACACACACATTTATATACATATACATACGAACCGAGGAATTCTTGATAATATGTCGAATTATTTTCCTACCCTTCAGACTTTGAGTCAACGGTATATCTATTTATATATATTCTGTTTGTGCGGTATACGTTTCAAACGGGATGACGAGATAATATGGGTGATGTTTTTAGAAAACATTTGATGACATTACACCGAACGTTATACGAAGAACGTTCATTGATGTTTTGATGTCATATACGTAACGTGAACGGATAACATTTCAACATGGTACAAAATCGAACATAACTGAATGGTTTAGAAGAAAAAAACTAGCTGATATGGGGAAACGTCGTAAGAAATGTGGAAAAAAGGTGTAGAGAGGGGCGTTAAAATAGTCGTAGTCCATGGGCACCAAATCTCTAAATACGATCTTTGATAGTACCTTCACAGATAGTTTAACAGTAAAAAAATAATAAATTGATTTGACCAACCCGCTTTATCTTTCTAGATGACCTATAAAATATGTTTATTACTTCTTAAATATCTACAGGTATTTTTATCTTCATGAATATTTGAAACTACCAAATGCCAATTTGTTCGAACGTGAAAACGCGCCTTACGTTATAATAGGTACCAGAGACATAAAACTGTAGAAAATGGTGTCAGGAGATATAGGTCTATAGAAACAAACATTGTAGTAGACAGTTCATAGTTTTGACATAGCTGTATATACACCTTAGTTTTGACCTAAAATGGTGACCAAAATATTTTTTAGTAAATCGTTTATTTTTAGTACGAAAACACGCTTTATGACATGAAATCGTGAACCAATGGCCGTGGTGGTGATTAACTGATCAAGTAATGAACTGATGAGTAATATAGTATTAACTATGAAATAATAGATATGTAATAAGACGCGTATTGAGGATTTTTCTTTTTATTAATTAGTTGAATAAACTGAAAATTAAAGTAAATATTCCAAATACCTAAGGAAGAAGAGCTTTGAATCTATCCCAGTTGTCAACTATTTATTATTATTACCACGCAGAACTGTATAAACTCATTCTTACATTTATTAATTAATTCATAAGGAATAATTATAAAACAAGTTATCTTGGAATAGATAGACCTAGTTAACTAGTCGAAAATTTAATTTGTTTTCATAACTTTACAACTTGACTATGGTTTAAATAACGATAAAGTGTGTTTGACTTTGACAGTATTTATATTTTATTTTTATGAGTAATAGAACCATTCCCAGTTTATATCTATATAAATACTTATATGTATATACATTTTCTCGTTGCGGAATTATTATACAAAATCGTGCCAAGTACGATAATTTTTTTTTCTTTACTAGACGCAAAGGTACATAGAATATTATGTTATGTAGTGCTGCAGTATTGGAAAAGACAATGAATCAAAGTACACGGTATGAGATATAAAATTATGCACAAAATCGGTGAAAAAATAAAACGCATAAAATCAATGGTAACTGACAATATTATTACTTTTAGAAGCTGTAGCGGTTCTAGGTTTTGATTCTGGGAGGGGCTATAAACTTCACACACATTTTTTTCAATATTATATGATACCTATATTTATTCAAATGCTTCAAAATAAGTGCCACATATATCCTACATTAGTACAAAATATTATATAAAAGTACACAAGTCAATAATAATGTAGAATATTATATTAAATTCCCATTTTTTTTTTTTTTTTGAGTTTGGGGAAGGGGCATGGCCCCCTAGGCCACGCTCCTAGAGCCGCCACTGTTTAGAAGCTATGTAATGTAAATAAAATATTAATTTTAATTATTTTATGAATTTTCAATTCGAATTATGGAATATAAAAACAGTTGAAAAATATAGTTTTCTAATTTAGGTTTATATTTATATTATTTTATGTTTTAACAAAAGTCTATTTAACTTTCAAAACTTTGAATATTACTGTAATTTTTTTTTTTTTTTGGACAGTTTGTTCGGCTTATAACTTTGTAAGTAGTTATATTTGTACACAAATGATGTATGGTGTATAATGTATATGATTACGTAATTTTTTGGACGCAAACATCCAATAATTATTCGAATCAAAAGTCACCTCTTTTTACCTACATAATATATCATAAATTCAAAAATGGAATAAGCAAGGTCAACATTTTAGGTACAACGTTTTTAACTCAAATAAGTTTAAAGACAAAAGAAAAAATTATTTATATGAGATATTTAAATATAAAATAATTTAAAAAGAAAAATGGTTTTAGTTTGTGTCCACCTTGTGAATGATGGGAAACAAATGCATTGTAGTCGATATGGATTGAAATCGTATGATTTGTAATAATTGTATTTTACGAGCATTCATAAATCGGATAACTCGAATAAGTTGTGAGTGACTGTCACTTTAAATATAATATTTTGAACAATACGAAAAAGTATTGTAAACAAAATAAAAGTTTTGAAGAGCAAACAAAATCATCATTTTTACCTTTTAGTTCAATGTTTACATCGATCGTTACTTTAAATTTTACAATTCATGAATTGATGTCGAACATCGATAATGTTTTTATCTTTATTCTGTTTTCAATAAAAATTGACCAGAAATAAATATAAAGAACAGCAGCTGTGCATCGACACTGCCGGGCGTGGCCGGCTATAATTTCCCCGGACAACTTAATGTCATCGTATGACATTATTATAGAACAAACTTTATGAAAGGGTGTCTATTTACCCTTCGACCGTTTTGACTCATAAGCATACATAAACTTATGTTTGAAAGTATTATCCGTTAATAGGACGAATTTTTTTAATGAAAATGTTACAGGATAATCACTTCTCGCCTAATAGCTGAGATCAAAGTGTAATCTGTTAATTTTTATTGGTAAATTTATACTTGTTTTCGATAAGAACTTAATCAATTTGGTGTAACAGATGGTCTCTTAATAGTAATCTAAAATTAACAATCATTAAGTTTTCCAGACATTTTTTTTTTTTATACTTAAGAAATTATATTTCTAAGGTAGTTGAGTATAGGTATACAACGTATATAATAACAACATATGCATTTCATGATGCAAAATCCCGTCATTTAGTATAATTTTTTTACTAACGTCACTAAGCTGCACCACAAACAATCATCGTGTGATGGGAATTACTTTTTTAATCAAACCAAGATTACGTTACGCAGTTGGATACGACGAGTGTAATCTAAGCAACCCCTAAATGTCCAGCGCACAAACGTATACGCCGTTGGTCCGGTTAAAGTTTGACGAAACGGGTAACCCCAAGGGTTCAAAAAGTTACCACACCTCTCCTTCTCCTCCGTCATCTCCGGAGAGCGCAAAATTGTTATCCCCGTGACCCTGTCTCAGGTAGTCACTAGATCCTGCGGGCAATCCAATCGCGTGGTCTAAGTTATAGTTTATTTATTTTTATTTTTTTTCCCTACGCGTTATTATCATTATATCTTCTCCCCGGGCCGTTCCTTCTGAAAACGACGGACGGACACGCGTTTTATTGCCAACCCACCCATCTCCCATCTACCACCCTAATCGTCGATCACGTAGCGCGGACCCGCTGCAGATGGGCTTACCGCTACTACTGAAGCAGTTATACACAATCCGTCGACCGAATCCGTCGTTATCGTTTCCACGCGCATCGCAATCGTTATGTATTGTTATATAAATATACATTTTTTTTCTCTCGACGAAAATACAGTCGGGCGGGCTACGTACCTACGTGATAATAATAATACATGTGTGTTTCGACCTACCAAACATATACGGGGTGGGAGAAATAAAAACAGATAAATAAAAAACAACCCGATCGCATGCTTGCCCCGGATCTCTTTGATTTTCACCCCGTGTAACTGGTACATATACTGCTACTAAATTTATACACACACGCTTTTGAGCGAACCGCTCGTTATTGTCTTCTCGGAAAGTCTTAACCTTTCGTGAATTTCCTTTTCCGATCGTTTTAAACGTGCACAGATATTGTAACGGTTTATTTTTATAGCGTTATTTTCGTCACGCGCTAAACCAACATACACACACACACACTTTTTCACAACCACCACTTGGTTATTCTCTGAGTGTATAGGTGTTTTTATACTTTTTCAATTTTGGTAATCTGTTTTTCGGACCATATATTGTATTTGTATACGTATATTGTATAAAGAGGTTTTCGCAGAGCTACGAGCTAGAAGAAACGCTGCTTTTCGCAATTTTCCATTTACACCAGACGGTCGGTTTAGTATTATAATAATGCGAGTTGATAAGTGGAAAAATCGTTTTGGTGGCTGTTCAACGTGTAACCATTATGCGTATGCACACACACACACACACACACACACACACACACACATACACACATACAAACATAGGAACGGTATCTATTTTTTAGTGAACATTTCATTATTTCTCATCATGGCGTTACAAGACATAAAGTGTGTACCCGCGGAGATGATCACTGTACGGACCATGTTATATTCCGTACACAAGCTGTATTTATTACAGAATCATATTGTAAATTCAACAAAAATGGAATCCCATAATTATTTTTCGCTCTTTCGGTCCATTCGTTATCTATGGCATACTCCGTGAACATGTTTAGATATTTTCGATCGGGCTGCAAATCAGCACATCAGCATGGTACGATTCGAGTATGCAAGCACCCGGAAAAACAGCTACGTAATTACGTCGTAGGTACACACGTAATAACTCATTATTAAATAACTTCGGAGGCCGAGTGAATAGGGTTTCAAAAATACCTAACTGTGCACAACTATATAACACAGCGCGCGTGAACGGATCAATGGTTGACGAAAATTCCAACGTGAAAATTCGCCAAAGCGAACGAGCTTTTATCGTTATGAATTTCAGGAATTGTCAGCGTCACTAATCATTTATATAGCATCATCATCAGTAAGTTAAAATTCGATTGCAAGCCGGTCATTATTATCGTGCGATGACGGAAAAAAGATGTGTTAAATAGTTTTGTCAATTATTGACGTGTACACTTGCAATAACTGTCGGGGTCGGGAATGAAAAGAATTTGAAAAGAATAGGTAATCTTTTTGAAATAATGAACGTTTCGCGTGAAATGCGATCTACAGATATAACGGTACGTAATGTGCAGTATTGTTTCGTCTTAGAGTACTATATATTTTGTAACGTTATTTCGGGAACGTTAAATATTATTATAGCCGAAATGAAAAAAAATATTCAAGAGGAAAGTAGTAGGAACTATTATGATAGCTTGGAACTCATTTTGGCATATTGACATACTGCACACAACGTTGACCCTACAGTTTTAATACACATTTGAAAATGACTATAAAAAAATGTTAACGTTCTAAAATGTTTACTTAAAACCCTGCAATAAAATCACAATCAACATTTTGTAAGAGTAGTAATAAATAAAAATACATACAGGGTACCTTCTTCTTAAGTTAAATATTTTTATACGGTCAATTAATGTGTTTTAAAAAAAAAAGATTTAAAATCATTAGTACTTAATTATTTGTAACATGTATTATGATACTTAAATTTAAAATATGATTCAAACCAATATTTTATACTACATTTTAATTATTTTGTTATATTGTAATACAGGTTTATATTATTTATTGGATATTTTTTAACAATCAACTTTTATTTTTAATTTCTTATTCTACAGTACCAATCAGGTTTTTTTTTTTATTGAAAATGTCAAAGTTTTCAAATCAAATATCAAACTAGTAGTAGATACTAGGTGTAGTAGTCGTGTATAGTAGTTAAGGTTTAGGATAATTAAGTGGTACCTTTTACATGGACTTTTAAATTATCTTTTGTAAATCAACGGAAAAACTTGTGTTCATAAATTTAGAAATCTGTATACACTTACATATTTTTAAATATTTTTTGTTGTTAAAGTATATGGGTCACAGTTAATTACGTTTTAATAGTACAATTTGATCGTTTTCGCGTTCTTGCCGTTATTAGAAAACCAAATGGCAAAAACTAAACGACATATTGTATGTTTAAAACGTTTTATTTATTTTCCGAAACAATACGTGCGGTCGGATTCTCGCATATTCTCTACGAATGAAACAGTTTTGGATTATAATCCGATCGAGTCACGTAATTAATGCTGAAGCGTATTTATGGCAGTGCGTCCGAGTACAATGTATTTATTGTAATATAGACGACGCACGTAGGGGCATTGTAATATTGTACGTTTTGTGAAGGACGATAGGCGTGTATACAAATCTGCAGCTATTCAATAATAATGTGAGAGTTAATAGTTTTATTCGAAAACATAAATGGGACACAGACGCGATGAGATTATATTAATAGTAATAATTATTAATGTATCGTTTAATATTTTGCGTTTAACTTTGACAGAGAGCGGTATAAATGCATACCGCGTCCGAAGAGATAATCGAATGACAAAATGACGGTTAAATAAAACCCTCGTGACACACATTCACACGGACGCACGCACTACTAATACTAACATTAAATTTCCAGTAGACTAAAGTAGAATTAACTATAGAGCAGTTTATTAGGTTATTTTTTTCCGTTCCTTTTTAATGAAATTTATCCGTCCGCACCATTCTCGAGCATATTGTTCCCGAGAACGTTTCGTGATGCGACGATTTCCACTGCTTGCTTAAATAGATACATTCATGCATAATACATAATACATAATACATAATATGCATTCAGTGCCGTTTTTACGACTTAGGAGGCCAAAGTGCGAATTCGAAAAAAAATAATGTTTGACATAAAATTTCATTGTGTTTATATGTGAATTTTACGTTTCCAATGATCAAGAATAAAATAGCATGGATCATCAATATACATTTTAGGATATAATGTCTAGTCAAAAATTCAAAATACGTTTTTGGAAAAATCATTATTCAATATTGTTCAATATAATGAAGATATGTTGTTCATCTAATCATAATTTATTATCTTACGCCATTACTGAAATCCTTAAAATGTGTCATTTATAAAATATACATAGTTTGAGATTCACGGGACAGGGTTATTCGCATAACTCTATACGTAGTCAACCCTGAAGCCTGTCGAATACAATTTAAATATTACATTCTATATCCATACAATGTGCATAATATTATGCATGGATTATATTTCGAACGAGAGACAATACAATATAATATCATTTGAATCTGCATGCGCGTATACGTTTTACGACCAACACAATGATTGAATGATTATTATTAATAAAATAGAGTACTGTCATAAATAGCACAGTTTTTTTTTTTATATCAGTTTTATTCATATGGTAGGTAGTAAATAAACAATAAAAAAGAAAAATATAATATCAAATTAAATGTACGAGTTGGACTTTTATTAGGATAGTGACCGAATAATTCTATTTTTACCCCATGTAATAAAAATAAGAACAAATTAGTGCAATATCTTTCAGCCGATTTTTAATATAAGTAATTTTAGATTTTTATCGGGTGATTTTCGGCCGCCATTATTATGTGTATGGTTATAAATACAAAATAAATTATATATAATTTATATATTGCACGTTAGCAACACGTTGTTATTGCATCGATAAAGTTTTAATTATTTTGAATGTTCCGCACGTATTCATCAGACCCGACACGTTATTTGTTTCGTAGTTGTAGAACTTCTAAAATGTATCCAAATGTTAAAATAAAGTATATTTATAACATTTTATTTATTTATTCGTTATTTTGCAATAGTTGTATAATACTATAATTATGTAATCGTCATAATATCACCACCATCATCACCGCAGTGATGCCCGTTTATGCGTTTTATTATATCTATTCATCTTATATTATTATATTGTGTATTTCAATATTTGTATATTGAATGAAGATATTAAAAATAGCTTCTTGATTATTTTATACATATACAAAAACTTTGAAATTCAAATCACGATGAAATTGATTTAGATTGACGACCGGCGCTGTCACGGCTTTTCTTTTAAATATAGACCTTTTAAAATTTTTAGTATGGCGGATTGACAGCTCAACGCACACATCTCTATATAATGGTCCTGGCACGTATTTTAAAAATATTTCGACCGTCGGTACATATTTTTCGAACAAAATTCTCCTTTATCAGTTTTCCTATGGTGGTTTTCAAGTGTACTTAGTAATTAGAATATGCACCGTTTAACATTGTTTCGATGTGCTAAAGCAAGAACGAAGCGACTAAAGTTCTCACCTTGACGACCTTCATTTTTTACTTTGGCTATAACGAGATTTTCGCAAAATAATGATCATCGCAGCTTTTCAAAATCGGTAACACCTGCAGGGGATTACTATACACGGGAAAGCTTTTACAATAATGGCGATTCTCATTGTTCGCTTGTACGACTTCAACGGTGACTACGACCACGGTACTACCCACTCGTTCTCGTCGCCTTACCTCTGAGTGGTCACGTGACTCTTTCTTATGATTATGATTTTGATATCGTGTCCAATTACGTAAACGTCGTAAACTAACGGCTCACAAACTCTTTTGTTCACAGTGCCCCAAAAACCAGGTACCTCAATTCTAAACCATATCTCGAAACAAATCATATTGTATCGGCGATTCGTTTCTTTATGATTCGTATGCCGTATAAATACAAAATGTTCAATTTAATTTGAAATATCTAGATCAGCTGAGACTCTATGGCCGGGTGAGATACAGGTGAATATGATGGATGAATGATACTGTTGGATTTTTCTTTTTAAAATTGATACTGATGTACTACTATTTAGTTGTGGTCAACATTTAAAAATACGTTTTAGTTGCGGTCACCCAACAAAAAGGTTAAATAATAATTACGGTTATCTAATTTTTGGTTAGCATACTAAGTAGTGGTCACTCATTCAAACTCATACGAGCAATTTTATAATTATTAATGATGAAAAATAAACATTTTTATTATTATTTTTGTATAATTTTATTTATGATATAAAATATTATTAATATAATAACTTGAAGGTATTATTTTGTTGATTATCAAAAGATATATTAATTACTTACATTATGATGTGCTGCTAGTATGTATACAATAAACCAGTTGCTAATTGGTTTAATCAGTTTACTTCTACTGCACTTTATTTGAACTGTTTTAACTTGTACATAAATTTTTGTTTTTTAAATTTATCATTTTAAAACTTTACGATGAATATTGTATTTATAAATCCTAATAAATAACAATAATTTAACAGGAAATTATTTATTTAAAATATGTTCAAAAAATGACAAGGTTTTAATATATTATTAAAAATGTTCATCTGCAAAATGTTTTGTCTTGTAATTAACTGGGACCGTAACTAATATATATTCACTATTAAAATTACGTAACTGCAACTGTCATAATATCTATATTTATCTCAAAAATTGCCACTGAATGGAAGATATTGGGAGTATTTTCTTTTATTTCTAAAGACGATTGATATAGTAATAGAATAACATTTCTTAATAAGGTAGGTTGAACTGTTAATATTTCAAATTTTTAAAAAGAAAAAAAACTGTTATAAAAATGATGAAATTTCTATAAAATATTAAAATAAATAGGTACTCAGTAAACGTTTTTAGTTATTACGATTAGTATTTATAGATTAAAAACCAGTAAATTTTCTTCGTAGAGCACAGTTTAAAAGAACCGCCATTGTAGTAAACCATTATACTTTGATGTAAAAACATCCGTGTTGTAACTATATTTTTAATAAGCTCGAAGAATCGCTTTGTTCGTAATATTTGTGTTTTTTTTTTTTTGATACTTATAGACACTTAAAGATACAAAACACAATATTAAAATTAACTCCGTTCGCGATTTCTTTTGTTTTTTTGCTTTATATTTTAGTTTCTAACTACTTGTTAATATGATAATATGTACGCCATAATCGAACGTATTTTTATCCAACACGTCAATATTATCTGCTTCCACGAAATATGAATATATAAAACTGAATCAACTTTCGATACGAAAACAATGATTATTAACTATACTGTTATTCTTCCCAAAGTCTTGTATTAAATATTTTCCCGAAAATATTCATATTTCAATATCAATTATATAATATTGGTCGTATTACAATATATTGATGAAAATATGTTTTGCGCGTGCGTACTAGAGTGCGTAATAACTGTCATACAACTCAAACAACTCGACCGCAGTGGAACAAACCGTAGAGGCGTAGACTTTTATTTTTCAATTGCGAAATACATTCAAATATCTCACACTTCTATAATTATACACAATTATTCATTTAAATCTTATATTATAATACAGTTAAATTGGGTTTTGTGGAAAAATAATTGTATTTCATATTATTATCGTGACGTTATAAGTCTGGTAAATCCACAGACTCGTGTTGTTGTACAACTATTAACGCGGTATTGTATTCGAAGGCGTATTACATGTGTGTATTCCATTTGAAAATTAACAAAACTTCTAAATATATGCATAAATCACGGCTCGGATCGTGTAATAGTATCGTTGTTGAATGGATGAATCGACTGTATGATGCGACGTCAGATCGTTTAAATATACACAACTACGTAGAGGTATATAAGTGTTTCGGCGTTATTGAAACGTCAACTTTGTTAGAGCACATTTACTAGTATATGTAGTATATAATGTATTCTGTTCACGAGCAAAACGAAAACCGATATTGAATCAAATAAACCGTATATTATACCTACCGTGGTAGTATAAATTTACTATAACCATGCAGGATGACAAAAACCATTATACTTCGATTATACTTCGAACGATGTATGGATCGTGAATGAAAGAAAACGTACAATTCGTTACATCACAAGCAGAGCCGTATTTAAGAGGTGGTTTGGGGTTGGGGGAGAGCAGTAACACACGTTGGAATATGCAGGAGAAGGGCGGTAAAATGTTACAACGTAATACAAATATTTGACTTAAATGCGTGTTGTCATATTGAAAATATCGTTATGAAAAATGAGAAAAATATATAATCTTATAAAATAAAAAAATTCAGTTTCCCATGAAAGTTTGAATTCATATTATATTCCTTCAAAACAAGTATGACTAATACAAATACATTACAGCATACGTAATGCCGTTATGTCATAGGAAAATATTTATTTTTGATTTTGTATGAATAATAAATATTGTATAAAAACGTACCGAAGTGGAAAAAGTTAATCGTCAGCCAAACAAATCGCTTTTAAACGGACAGTTTAAGATTTTTGTTTTGAATATCCGTCCATATATTATATATGAGCGGTAATATTTAGAGAAGGATACCGAAAAATGTTGATTCCCTTAAGCGACAAAGTTTTAAATTCGGTACCGATTACAAGGGTTATTCCGACGAAGTAGTTGTGTCGGTTAAAATTCACTGGGTATTATAATGTATTATTTAAAATATACGTACCAGACTGATAAGATTAAAAACACGAAAATGCTCGATACAGTTATTTAGTCATTGCCCGGAACAAAGAATATACTCATTTACGTTATTGTTTTAGTTTACAATTATTACGGATATATTTTTATTTAACGCATGTGGGATAGAATCGAATCACAGCAAGTATAAAAAATGAAATAAGGTAAAAAAGAGTGAGATTCCCGGGTCGGTTGAATCACATGGATGGGTGATATTGCTTTATTGGTCTTTTAAATTTGAAACTAATGTACCATTACTTTCGAAGAAACGATTTTTCTAAGTGAAAGAAGTCGAATGGATCCGTTTATATTTAAAAAAAATTAATAATAATACAAGGCTATTATTAAATAAAAAAAATAATACAAGTACTCAGAAAAATTCCACGTTGCTATTACAACTAAAATAATAAATTCCGAGTTGAAATCTTAAAATAAAAACCTATACGCTGTTTTTCTCCATTATTTGGAAAATTATTGAGAAATACCCCAAAAATACCAACTAGACGAAATTCCCTTTTAGAAAAGTTATAGGTTTTTATACATCGTAGCACTCCTTATGGTCAAAACCGTGAATACAGACACTAAATATTAACCGCACTCATCATGATACGGCCAATTATAGATCAATATTCCTCTTTTTACTCATAATATAAAACCACAAACACTTATGATTATACGTATATATCAATTGGTCCACAATCATAATTTAACACAATATTACTACTTATATAATATTATTATCTCATATAGAGATGCATCATTTATTTTTTAAGTTTTTTTCACACGCATTAAACAATGAATTTCTACTTACCGAGAGCAAGGCGTGAATCAGATCAGCCTTTACGGTGGACAATGGTTTTCCGGTTATCAAAATTGTGAACGTTTCATCTTTTTCGGAAGCCATCAAACTTCCAAACCACGATTTTTTGGTCAGTTCCGGTGATGATTCCGGTGTTGGCTTATACACTGGGTCTATTTCGACTGTTGACATGAAAATAGAAACGCCGAATAATAATAATGGTATTAATGTAACAAAAGATTATATTTCGTACGAAAATAAAGTTTTCTTTTATCTGTAAAAACATTTTTCGTAATATTAATTTACAACTTTTCGAGTAAATATCGTATAACGTTCAATACAAACACTACAAATATAATAGAGCTTTCGATTACATAAATGTAATAAAAAACTACATAATATTTTGATTTACATCCACAGTGTTCCTCTATTAGGGGAGGGGGTAATTAATAGGGAGACACACGCAGTGATTACAAAGTTTAATATACAACTACAGTGCTAACTATTAAAACAGAAAAAAAAGGTTTTTAATTTTATAATTCTATTAGTAGACAATTTTTTTTTTTAACATTTTAACTAAATGGATAGGAGGATAAAAAAATATAAGTTGGGAATATTGTTCTACACAATAAAGCAACTATATGTTTATAAAATTACTCGGTTTAACATGAAATTTATTTAAAATTAACTCATCTAAATAATACGATATAAATGTTTGAAACTCTTCTAAATCTTCCGAATGCGTTTGTCAAGTAATTATTTATTTATGCATGCATTGTTTCAACATTAAACCGTGTTTTCAACATTGCAGCCAAATTTATAGGGAACTTGCTCCTGTTTATATTGGTCTAGGTTTTGTATTTTTTTTTTTTTTTTTTTGTTACTCCCAACGAATGGAATGTTTAATGAATTGTACAGGTAAACACGATGAATTACATGACCCATATATTGAATGGAATGTTTCACGTGTTAGACATTAAAAAATAATTACTCTGCATGGTTAAATGTTTCACGCAACATTTCAGTTATTTTTGTAGGTATTTGAAATCGAATATTCTACGAGAACGAGTTTAAACCGGAGGTGATGCGGTGAGCGTGTAACATGGACGAGTTATAATAGCTTGAATATAATATATTATATGATTTGATTTTTTTTATCGGAGCTTTTCTTTCGCTCGGCTTCAAATTTTTTTCGTAGTATACCATTAGATTGCATAATATAATAATAAAATAATAGAAAATTGTTTTTTTAAGTTCTTCTATTTTTTATTTCATTATTATATAGTATTTTAGTAGCAAATTTTACGTTTATCTTTAACGTCGATATTTATTTTTAATTACAACGAATTATTTTCTTGGCCACAAATCAATTATCTGAACAAAAATACAATAGTTCTAGTAATCATAATTGTACTGATTTCGAAGTATCAAAAATAAAAAAAACTCAAGTCAGCTGAATACTACAAACGATATAATAATAATAAAAACTAATGATCAATTATAATAATTCACAATGACATTACTTTGTGGTTTACGTCTGTGGAACTTTGGTGACCCCAGAACACTGTTACGAATCGATGTAAGTCTTGATTTCCAGTGATTGGAGAGATGCTGAGGTGATCCCGGCGGCGTGCAGATGACCACTGAAACAAAAGGGTCGCACAACGGTTGTATTTAATCCGTCCGAGGTCGCTTACGGTTTATCTGCCCCGTGTCGTTATTATCACTCACTGGTTCCAGATAGAAAAGACATGTACATTTTATTCGAAACTTAATTTTTCGCAGATTTTTGTTGGCCAAAGTGGTGCTCACAAACCGGTAAAGAATATTACTCATATTATTGAACAAATAATTAGGGAATCTTGGGATTTTCCATTGTATATTTGATAGAAAGGACATTACATGATATGCCTTTTGTATCACACCATTGTACGTGTAACATAAAATGCTTAATATGACACTTGATTGTTTTGTAGCTTGATTATTACACCAGCACGAGAAGAAAGTCAAAAATAGAAATATATATTTCATAATCGTTATTGGTAACGTATAAAGGGCTGATAGTAATATTATTATTATCACAAATCATTCTAAAACAGTACAGGTGTTTTCATAACGTTTGTCATATTGTAATGTTACAATCGGTAAAATCTAAGTTTTGATTGAAACTATTTATTCATAACATTGACTCGATTAAAAAGGGGTGTGCCATGAAAAAAAAACCAAAGTTAGAAAATGTGAAATCCAAATGACATAACTACAGTTAATTTTTTAAACAAATAATAAGATCAAGAATTTTAAGTTTTAAAATATGTATTTTGTTTAATATGCACATGCATTCTTGGAAATTCGTGGTTATGATGCTCTAACGCAGTGGTTCTTTAATCACGGTGTCACGGATAATGTCCAAGTATGTCACGAGATATCCAAAATGATTTATAAAAAAATATTTAATATAACTAAGTCTTCGATGTACAGTTTAAGGTTTACGTATTCGGGAATTCTGATTAAATGATTTTTGATTAAAATAAAATTGTATAGTAATACACGCGCATTATACTCATTGTATAAATATTTTTTCGGCTAGAACTAATTTTTTTTTTAATAGTGTGTCGTAGAGTATGAAAAAATGTTATATATGTCGCCGTGCGTCTTAGTACGAACACTGCACCTGGGAGTTTACGAACGTTCAAATGGCCGGGTTGATTAAACCGACTAAAACTCTATAGTTGTAAGTATGTATGAAAATATAGTGTTATCGACTTACTGTTGTTGGGCGATGAGGGAACTTCGACTTTTGCCTGTTTCGCATGGTGGACGGGCGACGGGGGTACGGGTACGGAGCACGAACTGTTCGAGTTCAGCGTTTGGTTATGAGCGGAAATGTAGTTCCCGTGTGTCGGGATCGACGAGTTTTTCGACTGTTGGCCCTTGTGGTGATTGTGATAACGATAGTTCGAGTTGTTTGACCTGGAAAAGGAAATGAGAGAGAAATGAAAAAAAAATTAAATGATTCGTACGAACAAACGCAACTGCGCCACGACATGTTACCTCTGAGGGAGCGGCGACAGTATACCGGCCAAGGTCGAAGAACTGGCTAGACTCGATCCGCTGCACATGTTGCCACCCGGTGAACTTACGTTATTATAACTTCCTCTTCTGTAATAAATGCGATTTCTGTGGACAAAACAATCACGAATCCGCGTCACAAAGCTCTATACGTGGCCGGTCTCGCGTATAATATGTAACACGGGCGCAGGTCGCAATGCAAACGCGAGATCGATAACAATAGGTATTTCGTATTGAAGAAACCTTTAGTAGGTACATCGAAACACGATATTTTTACTGTTTGGTATTATTCTCTTCATTATTACGTATAAATATACATTTCGGAATTAGAACACGTCGCGTTCGCACGACGAGTAGTCAATCATCATACGTTTCACTATACTCGAGATCAGAACCGCTGAGGTCAACGTTATACGGTTTAAATGTTGGTCATACGTTTAGTCGCACATGTAATCATGTAAAAAGGAGTATAGTAGTCTTGTTTATCAGTTTCTCGCATGGTTTCACTAAATCGTTAGCACTATATACCCAATATGGAATCTATAAACCAGACCTATTTACCCTTTGTATGTAAATGGAAATTCTAGAGCAGTGTTTCTCAACTATCAGCCACGGTCTCTTAGTACATTAGGGTATAGTAGAGCCTTAAGTATATTCAAGTGTATTCTAGGCCTCTAGGGGAAGGAGCTGACATAAAATATTCGTGTGCAACAATTTTCATTTAGTACAGAGTGAAAAAAAACATTTTTTTTGACGATTTTAATAGTGTAGAAATGTTATACCGTACAGGGAAACATCATGATCTTACATAAAATGAAAGGTATCAGACATCGACAAAGTTTGAGAAGCACTGTTTTATAGCAAAAATATCTCCTCTCTGTTGTTATTATATTAGGTAAAAATAATAATTAATTTATAAGGTTTATAACGCTTCGAGGCGACCTACGTGTTCAAAATGCACGGTAATCTCGAGCAAAATCGGTTTACGACGCATCAATTTGCATAATATTTTCATCGGGTGTTTTAAAACATAGATTAATTGAAAATGTTCTCATTGAGGAAACGGTGTGATATCACGACGACGGGTGTAATGCCACTGTGATTTAAAAATAATGGACTAGTTTTCCATGCGAGCTTATGGGTCTTATGATATTTTTATGACGTACGAACGGTTTGCTTGAAAATATAGTTAAAAAGGTTAAGGTACCTAATCAAAAGGTTGATCGTATGCACGTAGTATATACGTGTTTTATATAATACACACGACGCGTTTCGTAGTTCACCATTTAACCGTGGAAGATCGAAAAGTAAAACACTATAACTGTGATCGTTTTTCTATTTTCACACTTGTTCATAATAAACACTCAAAACCTTCGACCGTTTGCTGTTTATTATTTTATTTTTCTTAACCGAGAGTTCAAAACTTACTGCAACATCTGTTTCCGTGGAGTGGCAGGAGACCCAGCACTGATCTGTGAAAAATTGCTATCGATATCGTCGATCATTTTGCACGTATCCACTCGCTTTTTCGGCGGATCAAAACTGTTTTTAATATTTTTCACGACGATCGTGTCGTCCTCGTTGGCCGGTCGTCGTTTCTTTCGTTCGAGCAATAGGAAATAAATCACTTTTTCCGTGTTATGACTGCGAATACAATGACACACAACGAATATGAGTATAATTACAATATCATATGTAACAGTTGATTAATTGCAAAATACGTTTCAAAAATATAATTAAAACCTATACATTTTAACTCTCAAGGCTAAAATAATATAACGACAATGGGTATATATCACTGCAGCGAAGTCATTGCGCGGTTCTACGATTACAATTAATGTAATATTATACGATACCAGCGATTTCCACGTGTACATTTTTAGGTTCAAGCGAAATATTTTACATAATTTATTTTTATATCTGTTTTTCAACATTTGTTTGACGGCGCGGACATTCCTTTTGTTCGTTTAGGGATTTTTTTTTTTTTGCACGGACTGCGGATCGTCGACGAACACAAGTGAAGCATCGCCGAGAATACCTACACACCCGCATTCGTACTGGTTTTTAATCAACAAAAGACGATTGGTATCGAGCAATACCCTCCTTATACGTCGAATAAATATTCGTTGTCGTGTTTTCATTATCTAGTCTCGGCGGAGGATTTTCAACTACGTTACTCGTGGGTGGTCGATTATCATAGTTGAACACGAGCTTTTTATTTGGTCGGTTAAAATTTTTTGTTTGTTTTTGAAACAAATACGTTTATTTTATTTTTTTTGCATCCAACACATTTGACGGTTGGAAGTTGGATTTCTCCTCTCCCCAGTTATTTTACCATGTATCACTACAGAAAGTCTCAGAATTCACTAACAACATATTTTATACCTCAATCTACCATGTGTATAGTAGGAAGTTTTTTTTTTTAAAAAAAATTAAAAATACATGTTGTGAGTATCTGCAGTGGATTCGTGTACGAGCACTAACTCGTGGTAAAGTTACGAAGACTTTCACTGACTTATATGTTTACGAGAAATCGTGTTAACAGAAAAATCTCAAATCAACGCCAACACAATAAAGTTTTACGTTTTTTCCAATACGTATCGAAAGAAATTATTTTTCTTGATATATATTTACAACGAACTATTCTCCGTATTTATGAATGATTTGAATACGCGATTTACGCTTAAGACTTTAATAATAATAATATTAACTGTGCAACATCGTCCATTTTTATAATAATGTATTCTCGGAAATTAATTTCATCGCTTCTCGTTAAAATTTAAATATTTATTAATTTCGAATAATTATTATCGTTCTTATTTTTAATTAAACCGTGCATTGTAATTATTATTATAATTTTTTTTTTCAACAAATCGTTTGAACTAAATAATTATTCTTCTACTGAAGTAAATCAAATCAAATGACCCGGAATGAACAGATTTTTATATTTTAATGTGCTGGTTGTACATACATTATGTAATTTAAATAGGATAAAAAAGGCGAACAAATGATATTAACTCACAGGTTTGGCTGGTTCAACATAATTAGAAAAAAAAATATTTGAATAATATTATCGTGGTACATTTGATACACTTACTCGATACTCAGTAAAGCGGCGGAGAGTTTTTCTCGATCTTTGAAACAGCCTAAACTTGATATGGCTTGAAGAACGTCAGTGTCTAAGTCGTTTGCGGACGGAATTATGTGGGTTTGAATGACGTCTATCATTGACATACCTAAATGTACTTCTCCTTTCCCTCCGGCGATGACCCATGAGTGTTTGTTTATGTCTTTCAGCTGAAATTTTATTATTTGCGTACGTTTTATAGTATAGGTCGAACAATAATAATACAAATCGTAAATAAATCGTATATAGCAAGACGAAAAGTCATAAAATTATGTATACAGTTGAAAATAACTATCAGGACAAACGTATTGTATGTAAATGGACGTTCTTTCCGCACCACCGTAAACATGTATTTTAATCGAGTAATAAGCGATTTCATTTCAGGAGAAATCGGCTATAGTGGATCCTTAGGGACAAATCTTATTATTGTTTGTTGTCTACAAAAGTATAATGTACAATATGTATGTATATGTGTATATTATATAAGATTATAAGGTCAAAAGTTATTTGCTCTAAACAAATATGTTTTTGTTTTTGTTTGATATTTCACTATCTCTTTGAGTTATATCTGATGAAAAAAATGATACTACGTAGTAATAATAATATGTTCAAACTGAAATGTAACGACTTTAGACTTGTCCAACCATTTTAATAACTTTACTTTGGCGACTTGTTTATTCATTTCTAATGAATGACTGCAGTATATAAGCTATTACAATTTACTGTGAGTGCATCACAAAGAATCGTAATATGATTGGACTGTTCCTTTGTGGATACTGCTACTGAATGCGGAAACAAGCAACTGAGTTTTCCATTAAACCACATGAATATATTACGTTATAGTAGGAAAAAGGGTAAATAGTTCATTACATAACTAGGGTCTAGATGTTGATAATTTATGTATTTTCTTTTTTTCTGTCATAACCTATTTTTCTGTATAAAATGTGTTTTAATAATGTACAAATCTAAAAAACTGCTTTATGAACTATCGACTATATTTGTTAATTTTAAACTATTTCCTACAAGCCAAAAAAAAAAAAAAAATAAAAATCACTAGCTCAATAATATCTCAATACATACTTATCATTTTAAACCTTTTTTTTATTCATTGAAAGTATATATCATTCAATTAAATTAAATTTTATAATAAACCTAAAAAGGTAGTGAAGATAGGTTTTAACGGGAAAATATTTTAGAGAACAATCGAGAAATCCAGTTGTTCATATTGACTTAGTTGTAGGAACCTAACTAGCTTATTTGTTTAATACTATATATACTGTTATGATGCAGACATTCTCAAAAAGTAGTTAAATAATTTTAATTTTAAAATTATCATCAAGCTTTCTTTGCTTATAAATATGGACGAGTTTAAAGGAAAAACCAAAACAGTATTCCACTTGTGCATGGTGTTGTTGTGCACCAATTGCCCTCAATGAATAAAATTATACAAATGGCTTACAAAATGAGGAATTTTAAGAAATTTGCATACAATTAATAATATTAAAAAAATAGACTAAATTTAAGATTCTTTTTTTAAATTTTTATAATAATAATTATAATAACGAATAAGGTTCAAGTTTCATTCGTTGTGGGCAGTATAGACTGCAATCATAGAAGTATATTTTATCGTCTTCCATTGCTACTAAAATCTATTTATAAAGCTTACTTGGCGTGACAAATAATTGACTTGAATAATAATCTAAGATCTGAATAATTCCCGTTTTATAAATACCGGCACGGAAATTTTGAGTTTATTTTCATTATTGTTTTCATCGTTTTTTGGTTTGGTTGTGGTGGTCGTGCGTACAATATGTCGAAGGTAATAAGAGCATTTAGCTATAGGAATATTTTGGATTGAAAAAAGATTTTTCTGAATGGTAACTGCAGTACATACACTTACAACTATGAATATTATCACGGTGTGCTGCGATTAATTCGTTGAGAATATACTTACGGTCAACCGTTTTTCCGGATTCACTTCGATCATTCCGCGGAGCAGGTTCTGACAGTCAGGCGGCACAAAATGTGGTATGTGGAACACGCCTTTTTTCACCTTTTCCAGCAGTTGGCGCAAATTGTCGTCGTCAAATGGCAATGCTCCGACGAGCAGCGCATACAATATCACGCCACACGACCAAACGTCTGCTTTCCGTCCATCGTATTTCTCGCCCTGCAAACCAATGTGAATTTATCAATTGGCCAGTATACATGGGCATATTCGTGGGTCGTGGTAACGGCCGAGATGGTGAGAAACAGAGAGTAGGAGAGATCAACAGAGGGTGAGATTGAGATGAAGGGATGGGGAGGGAAAGAGCGCAAAAAAAAGATTGGCTTACCCGGATGACTTCGGGGCATGCGTAGTGTGGCGATCCGCAGCTGGTCTCCAACATACTGCCGTTCGGTTGCAATGACGCCATACCGAAATCGGCGATTTTGATGTTGGTCTTCTCGTCCAGCAACAGGTTTTCTGGTTTCAAATCCCTGTGGCTGTGATCACAAACAAAACAAACCGTTTAGCCAAACCCTATATTGATGTCTTTATCGTATTGTTATAATCATATAGAAATTATTGATAAAGTTGCCAACACACACGAACCATTGAAGTTACAATATCGGTATCTATATTTTATTGCAACAACGGAGAATATCTTGGCCGGTAAGCAAGTTATTAAACTGAAAGTACTGTGATAACAAAACCCATAGTACCAGTACGTCATAATATCTCTCACGCAGTCACGCTGTTATTTGGACATTTTTTACGTATACATAATGTAATAATATTCGCGCTAGGTAAAAATAATATTGATTATCGTTTTCATAGACTATTTGAAATATTTTCTAGTTACACATCTCACTGATTATATGGGCTAAATGCAAATCATTCAGTAAATCTATCAAAATTGGTTTTGATTTTTACTTTGCGCTCAGAATATTGTACGTATACAATTACTCTTAAAAAGTATGACAATGTTTTTTATATATGCTAGTTGTTGTATTTTTTTTTAATCCTAGTGCAGTAAATACTTGAAAATATTATGTAAAACCGATAAAAAGAAGAAAAGTTGATTTAAGGTATCATAAAAAAATTATTAATACATTTGTTATTACAGAAATGTATTTATCAAACCCTTTATACCAGTTCTAGGTTAAATATAGGGCATTGCATAATAAATTATCTATAAAAATGACGTTTGTAAATAGTAAATTAAATTATCACACCAAATATTAGAAACCATCAATAGATACCTATCGTGTACTGATTACTGTTTACATTTCAATTTGCCCATCAAAAGCTAAAGGAACTATCTCCTCATAATATTATCGCACACCGCCTCATCATACCTACTTAATATTATCTTTTCCATAGTTCTATCCTTATTAATTTAATTTCATTATTATATTTAATATAAATATTTACAATTTTCATACTGTATTAATTATTATTTACTACCAATGAAGTATGTCATAATATGTCAAATTATCAAAATTACTAATATAACTTATGATATACAAATATTTACAATTAACACTGGTACAGCGTAGACCAAATACCTATTCCAATCTTTTGACTACATATTAAAGCTATTTATTATTAGTCTTATACTTGGGAGATAATCTAACAACTAGAAATATAACCACAAAATATCGTAATTGATTTCGAAAAAAACAATACACAACGCCTGCGGATTAATGTGGCCCAATTCAAGATTAATGGGTTATAGTCGATTTCATCTTACTCAAAGTTGGTGGAGAGCAACACAAAGATTTGGTTTAACGGATGATTATAAAATAAACACCGAAGTAGGTGATTGGCTTAAAATTTGCTTTGGATTAGTATTTTTAGAATCTAAAAACTTAAACGTTTCACGATTTGCAGATTATATTTTAGAAACTTACATATAAGAAGAAGCAATATTCCCTCCAAAACTATAGGCTCAATGTAGTGCTGAATTAAATTTAACTACAAATGCATGCGAGTCGTTTTATGTTCATTTAGCGAAATATTTTCAAAATACACATCCAAATATATACAATTTTTTAATCACTCTACTTGATATTCAATCTTATACCTATATTTAATTAAACAGTATTAACGAACCTAATAATTTAAGAAATTATACATAAAAAACATGTCATCAATATTCAAATAACATAATTTCATCTTTCAAATCTAAAAATATCACTATGATGGAATTCGTCAAAGCAGCATCTTATCACTACAGATCAAAATTTTAATAAATAAAAAAAAATGTTGGCAGTTAATAATTTAAATAATTTAACAATAATAATTTAATAATTTAATAATAATAACTTAAAATCAAAATTTTAAAATAATAAAATATAAAAAAAATAAATTTTTGGAAGATAATTGGAATCGCCTCCTCGTGGTGTCTTCTGGGTAATGCTAAATGGTTCTTATTTTTATTAAATATAAAATAATTTTATTAAAATCTAATTTATTAAATACAAAATTGGATCGATGGAATTTACAATAATATAACGATGAAAAAAAGTACTGGTAGAATTTACATTTATTTTTCAGGTAGAAAAAAAGTACCGGTGGAGATTACATGAAAAAAAGGTAAAAAAAGGCTGAATCTGTAGAATTTACATGCACCCATTTATTTTCGATCTGAATAAACTCGAATTTGGACATTTAAGATATATTATATATTATAATGTAAAAAAAAAATTTAAAAGTTTCAAACTTTTCGCATGCCTCAGAGAGTTTTCAACTGTTATGATGTAAAAATATTTTTATAAATAACACTGTAGCAGTGGTGACGCAAAAGATGTTTGTCTATGTGCACGCATTTAACGCTCTTATAAGCTATTATGTAATAATATCAATCGAAATTTTCGTAGATAACTAAAAAATTAAAAATGAACCGGATGGGCCTCGCTCTGCTGTACAGTTGGTGGTGAAGTGCAGCACTTCGTTCATAGGATAGATCATTACAATGGATTTGTTAAATTTGAATGCAATGATAGCCGGTAGGTATTATATTTTACGTGTAAATTTATGTCAATATTCGTTGTTCAAACGCTTATAAAAAAAATTGTGCCAATGGATTTTAATAATTTTTGAATGACAATAAGAACTACTTCTGTGGAATCTTCTATTAAATTTTCAAGTATTTTGTATAAGTTTTTAAAAATGCTTTTAAAAATTCTTGAAAAAGTTGGATTTTTGACTTGCCCAAGTACCATCTACATTCACTTTTCTTTCAGAAAAGTTGCTGTTTAAAAAAATTGAAGCATTTTTATTGCCCCAAAACGTGATTACAGAAAAAAAAATATTTAAAAAATAAATAAAAATAAAAACATACATCATTGTAAAACCAATAGATACCATCATTCCGTTCAGAATCTAAAATGTTAAGAACATTCTAAAATCGTTATAAAGTTATGTTTGAATATTTCCCGTGACGAGTGAAACCCAAATTTCAACTACCAGCTATCGAGATATCAAGACCAATGCGCTCGTGCGACGATCCTTAGAATTGCTTAAGCACATGGGATTATCGACCACTTACAGGTATATATGTATATTATACAATTAGATTAAACGTCCAAATCGCGTTAACGGTATATTAACCGCATTGAATCGGGACTCAAAAACTCGCATCTACAAAGCCTGCCTGTTTGTGTTTATTAGTTAAACCTATACGTACGCGTGTCGAACAGCTATTGTGTACATTGCACGATGCACAGCTATAACGCCATGATTACGCTTCATCGGTTTATTAAGTTTTTGTGTATGCTTAGGTCAGTCTTTGCATTTGCATGGCGACGTACACATATAAATATATTATTTAAAACGTGTACACTAGACTATGCACCGGATACCACGGGTCAGCCCACGGCCCACAACGTAGCAGGGATTAGTATTCGAACCATTATTATGGTAATACTAAAACCAAAAGTGCATCGGCAACGGTTGTTTCCGTGACGGTAAAACGCGACGAATGGCATCACTGTACTACGATACAATACCTTATTACGATATATGAATTTTTATCGGTTTTGGTCCGACGTCATTTCGTGTACATGCGAATCGTTTTCTTTCGTGGTGGAAAATCGATCCGGTATATTATAAATAAATCAAGGGCAAAGCTCGACACATTACGTAATAATATTATGCGGAGGGATAATGAGACAAGATGAATAAATAAATAAATAAATAAATAAATAAATAAATAAATTGGTGTTTACAACGCGTATACAACACAAAGCGACAACGGTTTAAATCAAAGTTCTTTAATACTTGTATGGTAATTTCGATAAGACCAAATTTAAAGCAAAAGTGTAACAGCGTAACGTTAAAAGAGGATTACGCGGCATAGCATTTTTAAGAATACACACATAAAAAGAGATTGGAGTGGATCTGCCGAAATATCTCTTATTGCAATGTTGCTGCAAGATGTTATATTTTTTTGAAGTTAGCGTTTGTGCCAATTGTTAACTGAAACGTAGACTTTCCGGAGAAGTAGTTTTGTACTATGTTTTTATAATATTTTCTTCTGGTGTTTTCTTTTTTTATCTCCTCAACAGATGGATTTTCGAGAAAAAATTTATGGGGCCTCCCATAGGGTACACTTCGGTGAAGTGGTATACAAGGTTCGTCCGATGCATGCAATGTTAACCACGTTTTGCGCAACGGGAAAAACGATGACGTACACGGGATTTATTAGGCAGTTACCGTTTTGATAAAGGGTTTATTTTTATGAAGTCAAACATTAATAATGGTACGGAAAATGAGGTCAACGCAGTTGTTTTAGCTGTCCACAGTTCGTAGGATGTTGACATGGAATAACGGAAAAATAATAAGAATAATAATTATTTCACCTAGGAATTGTTCGAAATTGATGCAAGAATATCCACAAGTAATTATTTGTATACCATAACTTGTAAGTATAATTTTTGCAAAACCGTACGATGTCCGTGCGCAAAATAATGAGATGTATTTATAATAAATACGGATTGGACTCGGCGTGTACGTACATCATCGTGTCAACCGGTCAACCATGTGTTGATAATGATTAGTTGACGATCGTTGCAGGACAAACGACGAATCTATACATAATAGTATAGTGCGCCAGGGGCGCCGAGACCTATATTGATGTAGGGCGACCACCCTACATATTGAAATGGGTGGGTGGGTGGGTGTCGAGTGGACAGTAGCTGACGCCTGATATATGTTAACTGTAAGAAAGATATATAAGAAATATATTAGGTACCTAGTAAAGTATAATAATTATTATACGTAATACACTATATAACACCTAATATAGTTGGGTAACTAATTCAATACTATAAGTTATGTGTGGTCTATTCAAAAATTAATAGACATTGTTTGATTTCTGAATATATGCAGTTTTGTAAAAATTTCAATGAATTTGAGAATAACTTAAATTTACCAAAGTTTTTGCATGATGTTAGTAATAATAATTCAAGTGATGATGAAGATGAAGATGATAATAATGATGACAACATTTCAATGCTTGAACTAAATACATATATGATTTAAATGAAACTTGGAATGATCAAAAAGCAATGAAAAATATTGGAAGGTCTAAAAAAATTTTTCAAATGTTTTTTACAGCTAATTTAACCAGTTGTTTTCCAAATTAAAATTTATTAAAATTATCAGTCACTATCCTAATTTCTAGTTGTAGTGTAGAGCGTTCATTCTCAAAGTTAAAACTGATTAAAACTAAATTTCGAACTTTCATGCTACAGGATAGGTTAGAAAACTTGATAAAAATCAGCTGTGAAAAAGACTTAGATCCAGTAGTAGACAATATAATTTTATCGTTAGCTGGAAAAAGTTGCCGCTTATGTAAAGCATTAGTGTATTAATTTACTTTGTTAACGCATAAGGTATGTATGTTTAAGTTATATATTTTTTATAATTCAATTTTAGATTCTGAACGGAGTGATGAAATCTATTGGTTTTACAATGATGTGTATTTTTTTTTTATTGTTTTATTTTTTTTATTTTTGTGTCTGTCATCACGCTTTGGGGCAGTAAAAATACTTCGACTTTCTTAAACAGCAACTTAACTGGAAGTAAAGTGATGTAGATAGTACTTGGGCAAGTCAAAAATACAACTTTTTCAATACTTATTTAAAAAATCGAAAAAAACGATAAAAAAATTACGAAAAAACAGGAAATTTTACGCAAAATCACATTTTAACGAAATACATTTTTTTAAAATGCTCTAACTCAAAAATGAAAAACCGTAACAACTTGAAATTTTCACCAAATCTTTATATTGACATTCTCTATACATAGTTAAGTTTTCAAAGTATTTCGACATATTTTGACTTATTTATAGGCAATTTAAATTTTCGATTTTTGTAAGTTATTTTTTTTTGAAGTAGCAATAAAATTTATTTGGCTGTCCGAAAACTCTTGAAAATTTATAACAATGCTTATTATAAATTATACTTATCGTAACTAGAAAATATTAAAGATTGTTTTACCCAAATTTTTTTTATAAGGCTATAAATTTCAAATTTGTATAAATTATGTTTAAATCGCGAAGTTGCAAGTTATTTTGTAGTTGAAAATTCATAACATTTTTTCTGATTATACTTAAAGTTCCAAATTTTAACACTAGGTTGTCCATAAGCTAATCCTCAAAAATATATAAAAAAAATTTCTACCGGACTTAAGAGGAAAAATTCTATGACTGTTTTAAATTTAAATTTTTACGAAATTGCATTATAATTCAATTTAAATATAAAATACTATATTATTATATACACATTTTAGACAAACATATTAACTCCGTTCAGAATCGTTATTCGTATA
>JAIPRK010000217.1:117659-141466 GCA_025469195.1 Chaitophorus viminalis
ACACATTTTAGACAAACATATTAACTCCGTTCAGAATCGTTATTCGTATACAATGATATCTATCATTGCATTCAAATTTAACAAATCCATTGTAATAATAACCTATCCTATAAACGAGGTGCACTCCCCCCAACTGTACAGCAAAGCGAGGCCCACCCGTTCTTTTTTTATTTTTGTGTCTATCATCATGTTTTGGGGCAGTAAAATGCTTCGATTTTCTTAAACAGCAACTTTTCTAAAAGGAAAGTGAATGTAGATGATACTTGGGCGAATCAAAAATCCAACTTTTTCAGAACTTTTTAAAAACGTCGTGAAAAACGATAAAAAAATTACGATAAAGCGGGAAATTTTATGCAAATTCACGTTTTCACAAAATACATTTTTTTTAAATGCTCTAGCTCAAAAACGAAAAACCGCAACAACTTGAAATTTTCACCAAATTTTTATATTGGCGTTTTCTATACAAGGTTATATTTTCAAAGTATTTTGACATATTTTAACTTATTTATAGACAATTTAAATTTTCGATTTTTGTAAAATTTTTTTCTTTAAACATCTATAAAATTTAATTGGCTGACCGAAAACTCTTGAAAATTTAATTCATGGTTTATAATAAGTTAAATTATCGTAACTAAAAAATATCGGAGATTGTTTTACTCAAATTTTTTTATAACTCCATAAATCTAAAATTTATATAAAATGTGTCAAAATCATGATAATTTGCAAGTTATTTTGTAAATAAAAATTCATAAAATTTATTCTGTTCATACTTAAGTTTCAAACTTTTAACACTAGATTATGCATAAGTTACTCTTCAAAAAGTTATAAAACAATTTCTTCCGAACTTTAGGACTCTAACAATGAGTTAGAGTTTATATTTTTGTATTTAATTACCATTATTACTTATGATCTATAATTTTATTCATATTTTATATTGAATTTAAACATAATATTTATGTTTGTCTAAAATAGTACTAATCAAAACTGTAAATTGAGGAACATAAAAATATACGAATTTTTATAAATACCTTTATACCTTTGTAGATTTCATATATGTTCTATATATTACTTATTAGTAATAGTTTATTTGTATGATTCTACTGTGGGTACCATAATTATGGATTTTTGCTTGTTATACGCATAACATAGTTTCATGGACTTATTAAGAATATATCTATATTATAACTGCCTTATTGAATGCAATCAAGATAATTAACTTAAATAGGTATTTAAGTATGGTGGGTGGTGGTGGTTTGTCAATTATGATTTGCCCTACATATATTTTTATATTTCGGCGCCCTTATAGTGCGCACACCATCAACTCGTTCGGTTGCAATCGAGTATAGTATATTCTAATCTCGACAGGATAACGAGCGAAAATATAATAATATAAAATAATGTTCAATTAATGTAATATTGTCTTTCGGGTGTGACGGCAAATTTGGATCATTAATGGGAACGCGATAATCATCGTTTGTGTTTTGTTTCATTCTCAAAAGCCTCATTCCTACTGTATGGAAAAAAGTGTCCAATGGAAAAAAAAAGTTTTCATTGCGTTCGATGTGATGATAGTCGTCAATATCAAATGCTTTACCATTATTGTACTATTTACGTTTTGTTAAACTTGTATTTAAGTCGAGTACGCAACTGCCGCTAAATGCAGTCTATGTAACACGCGTTGTGAAGACTAACATTAATAATTAGTCACGTTGAACGCGTGAAATTATACACCGGAAATCGATGCACCGAGTGTGTATACACGCCCAAGTGTCGACTAAAATATCACCGAAGCCCTGTATGAATATCATAATATTATAATACGTACTATACTGCTGCACTACAGTGATAAGTTTTAAAACTCGGGAATATTGTCCCCCGACACGGTTATGCATCACTTTTGCCTATACATGACGCCGTCTTGAAAATAGTTTGAAACCGATTCCCAACGATATTAATCACGCTGTCGCTGGGTGCACAGTGAAACTGCGAACGATGACACCGGATAACTTTTTAAATTCCTTCGGTGAAACGCAAAATTTATACTTTATATTTTTCATTTCTCCCGTGATCAAATAACTGCGGTAAAAATCTTAAAGTAGTAATATAATATTCTTTTGGCCTCTCTCATGCGGTATTGCGATAGATACGAAATCGAGTGAAATGAATAATATACGTGTTGATAACACCAGAATACCACCCTGCTCCCACTCTCCAAATAACACTATAAAATAATATTAAATTTTGCTGAGTAATTGTCTTTATAATATGGTTTGACAGAATAATTTGTTTCGTGTTCGGTATGGCTTCAAAATTACGTCGGTATAGCAATATTTATCTTCTTAGCACTCAGAAACGCCAAGATTTACCTAAGCCGATTATTTTTATAAACGTTTAATATTTGAATACGGTAATATAAATTTATTAAGTAAGTGAATCCTTACAAAATATTAGAGAAGAGTAATTTTAAACATTGGTTTATCGTTAGGAAGAATTGAATATTGGAGAATATTGTCATTATGAAGGACAACTAATCGAGTTTAATTTTCAATCGGAATATCTATGACAGTAATAACCTACATAGGAAAATTGTTTCTCTAATCTCTGATTTTTCCTGACTATAAATCAATATTTAAAATTACTGTTCTCTAGTATTTTTTAAGATTTCACTTACTAAATAAATTGATGTTACCGATTCATAATTAAAATCGATCAACTGCACTACGCAGGATGGACAAACTTTGATACGCAACTATACTCTTGCTTTTGGTACATTATTATTATCGTTACAACAATATATTAAAACTCTCAACCAATGCATTTCTCGTTTAGACAATTTAAAACAAATTATAAATAAGTTTTTGTAACAATAGGATAATATTTAATTTTTTGAAAATTTCCGATATAATAATAATATTAATAATATTTATAATATTATTTATAATATTTATAATAATAATAATATTTATTATTATTATTATTGCACATAAGACATACAATTATGTGAATTAGTCATTTGATGTGGGTCACTAAAACAATACATATATCTGCATCCGAGTCTTTTACACGCTGCCTTTATAGTGTCTATTTCATAATAATTACTGTCTATTTTGGAGAGTAAGTATTATTCTATAATATTTATTCTGTAGTTTATCGATTATCATTAACTATGTGTCCACAATAGAGTATCTGGCACTGGACGTTCAATAAATTACAACAATTGCGACGAAAGAGTTAAATTTCGTTTTATTGCTACAATTGGGTTCATCGTAATAATTTTGCTCGTTCACTTGTTATTTGTTTTGATTCATTATATTAAAAAGTTCAAAGCGCTTATCCAATGTGTAATTTGACCGCGGTGTTCATGGCCGTACGATGGATTGAAGTGTATGATCACACGAGTGAAATGAGCATATATTATTCTGCGTTACAATATTTAACTACCTACATTGATTGGTTATCAGGGTAAAAAATGTCAGTCCCATCTCAAATTAACCGAATATGTTGGTCGCGTAGGTTGTCACGGTTAATTATATAGCGTGTATGTAATACTTAGCGCGTGGTCTCAGTTTTGTGGTTTAGGCGTGGATGAAGTATAAGTATTTTTTTTTAACAAGCTCATTACCCCCGCACACATTCTCCCGAGAACTTCGAGAGAGATACAGTCGAGAAATCGGATTAATGATATAATCATATAGTATTGTTATTAATGACCTCCCTCTCGTCCGCTCGTATCGGCAATATCAAGACGCGTTTGCGAAGATTTATCACGATACACACCACTGCACAATACGATTCATCGAGCTGAGCTCTTATTTTTATCTCCTTGTCGCCAGGACACGGCGTTCCCGGAACCGAATGTACGTGTAAAAAAAAGTTCGGGAAAAAAGAATATGTTGCACGGAAAAACAATGCGCACTCTAATTGAAACGCGGCTTCAATCAATGTCCTAATTATGATCGGCCCCGGGGTATATACGAGCGGTCTTCTCCCGGTTTAATGACAACTAAATCCCCAATCCTCGCATGCACCGTTTATCTGTTGGACCGGCAGGCCGTATAGAAATCTCTAGAATTTTCCTCGATTCCTCCGACCAAATTAATTTCCGCCCTCGCTCGTCAACGTGTTCTTATCTCCTGGTCTTTACTGTCGTAAGTTTACTTTCCAGACTTCCGCGTCACTATTACATGTGGTCAACGTATATATATATACATACGCTCTCCATCCCTCCGCAGTGGTAGATAAGAAGATTGTCCGTTTTAATGCTATGAATAATACTCAAGTATAACATAGCGTGTCTTAGGCAATTCTGTGTACGAAGTAATCTAAATTGCAACATCGTCTCGAATAACCGTTTCTGAAATCTTTATCGGTTAAATTTTTGAAATTATATTATTTTAAAGTTGGCAGGCGTAATGTATTTTTATTTCACGCCTAAATAAACAGTACGTTTTATCAATGCGTGCTGACTATAAATATTAAATATAATATATATTAAACAATGAAGTTAAAATTGATATTATTTTAACAGATTATTTCCTATGTACTATAATGTTCACATACTTCTGTCGTCGAATCCCACGTCAATACCTTACTTTTTCCGAACAAAGACAAGCATGGCAAGTAACTGGTAAACCACTGTCTGGGTTAACATAAAATTGACCTTTTTTTTTAAAGGGGACCATATTATATTGTTAGTTTCAATAACGTAAAACATCACTGATAGGGTACCTATTAAAATATTATTTTAAAATCGCAACCATTGAAATTATTTGTGGGCCAAATGCAGTTAGCAAATCCCAAATACTCTCAAAGTGAATATTTATGCAAACAGTGTCAGTCATGCTGTTGTTATTTTTGCGATAAATATTATATACGTATATATATATATAATAATGTATATTATAATAAACACATTTTTTAAAGTTACATTATGTGAAAAAAAAATAAGTACATGTAATCGATGCCATGAGTTATTACTAAGATTTATCGTCGCTTCTTCGGAAAAAGGCTATTGCTTCATACTTGTGCACATGCCGTGATCTAAAGTATTATACAGGTATTATTTGGTATAATATTTCACAGAATGGCTCTGAATAATAAAGGCACTCGTCTCAAACGAACATTTTAGTTAATCCCATCGACAGGTCTACGCTGTTAATGTCGTACCGTACTGGTAAACCGGGAACCCGGGTATAAAACGACATTTTCCCTCGGTCCTATGCGATTTTCATTCAACGTCTCGCTTGTCGTGTGCACACTACTGCACAACGCGATCGTCTATAAGCCATATAAGCTAATGAAAAGGTTGTAAATGCGTTCGGAAAAATACGTGCTTAAAATTCGGAACAAAATACCTGTTAAATCTTAATGCTCGATAATCGTACGGCTTAGCGTAAGACATTGGCTGAAAGCTACGAGCACGCGTATCGACATTTACGACTTTTTTTTTTTACACCGAACGATCTTACATTAGTTACAATTAATGACTGTTAGCTCGAAGAATGACCTCGAAGAATGTCATACGCATCGCAAATATGAATACGTTTAAGCATTGTACGCTTACACTAACAGCGCAGACGTTTTCGAAAACCAGGCACAATATCGTTTTTAGTCTAGCTCTCTGCAGTTACTGTGGTCATAAACTGTTTAACGGAATCAGCAAACAGATACCTACAGTATATGACTTTTATTTGAATAACTGACAGCATTTGCACTATATTTATATGTATATTAATATTTATTATATTACAATGATGACGCCACGGGAAGTTTAGTCCAAAATCGTGGTCATTGCCGCTGTAAGGACGCACATAAAATGGAGAAATGGAACGTAAAACACACAATGTATGAAAGAGAAAAGTGCAAAGAAAAGGAATTCTGTTTATGATAATTCAACTTTTAAATGATATTTTACATTAGTCAATTCTACCATATTATAAGTAGGCAACTCGATTATCCGTAAAAAGGCATAATACGTGTTCATGTTTTGTTTACATCAAGATTGACATGTAGTAATATTTGTGTTTATATTTAAATTCGAATAAAGAAATGATTAATTATTATCGTGAAAACGTGATGGTTTTGATTAAAATATTTCTTGTAGACACATTTATCGTTTATAACTGCATATTTTACATCGTTCGATGCCGCATATATTTTGCCTATTGGTAAATGGGGAAATCTGATGATAGATTATTCAAAACCGCACACATTTGGTTGAAAAATTAAAATTTAATATTTTTAAATAAATTATAATTTCAATGGTTTTTCAATTAAATGTAATATTGTAATTTACGTTTAGCATTTTACATTTCGAATCTCTTGTAAAACTAGATTAAATTATTTTTTGTGGTTATGTTTACTGTTATTCTATTTTATGAGCAATATATTTTTATATTTCCATTTGTCATTACCATAATTTAATATTGTAATGTATTTTAATAATACACCTCCAAATTAAGTTGATATATTGTATATATTTGATAAATTATTGTCATTGCGCACCTTCATATTATTTCCGCAAACTTGTATAATATGTTATCCATTATGCAAAGTCAAAAAGAGATGCGAGTACACCATATGAAAATGGTTGTAGAAAAACTTGAAATAAAAATCAAAAGCGAATCGTATTAGGAGAAACTTATAGTAGAGTAATCTGATCATAAAACCATTATAGTCTTGTAATTTTAATTTAATATGATTGAGCGGTGTGCAGTATGTGATTCTAGACAAATATAATGTGCGTTATTAGTGTGTGGTGTGTGTGTGTGTGTATAATATTTTTTGATGCAAATTTGGAAAAAAAAACTGTGCAATATTAATGACCTATAGAATTGTATGCGGAATTTAACGATGACCTTTTTCGAAAGTGTGCAATTATGACTTATGATGACCGCCGGGTTTTACAATAATTCTTGGCTGCACCGCTACCGCCACTGACTTAGTACAGGCTGCAAGAATGTATTAAACTGCTGATGTTTAGTACACAGTCCTGTCTATACAAGTGAATATTATTAATGAGTGCGATGTTTCACAGTCCATTTCCGAAAACGGATTCGTTATCCGATATCAGTATCAAATTTGATTCAGATGAACGAAAACTCGAAAACCGAGACACGATGTTAGTGGTAACACCGTAGAACATTATAAATACAGTGCACAATACCGGAACATAATTTCTTCATGAGTTTATAAAATATTATATAATCTACGTCCGTACCAACAATTCGAAATTTATTTTATCATTCAGACTACCAGCTTGAATGGTGTATTATGTAATATGCAGTACGTACAAAAATATAATATTTACGCACATACAAGCATAGATTTTAGAATATTGATGGTTATGCAATTCTAAATTTTGTTAAGGTTGGTAGCGTCTATAGGTGGGCGCAGCCATTAGACGTTGCTATAATGACTTATAATAACAGGTTTTCAACATTGGAAAACTATTATTATTGTTACATTGTACTTGGATGGACGCGCATTTTGTTCCTAAAAGTAAAAGAAGAATACAAATAACGAACCGTAAATCTTTATATAAATTACAGTACTCTAGAATCGTTCACTGATTTCTTATTTAAATATAATATTTATACGTACAGTAGTGACGTAATTATATTTCAAAACCAACGAGAACGCTATTTTTATTGCATTGGTTTAGCTAAAAAATACTAAACCTACTATTTTGACACGATAATAGAAAATACGAAATAATAAACCTATGCAGTTGAATTGTGGTCCGTGAGACTGAATAGTATTCTTAGTTACTTAGTCTTTGCGTAACGAAATAACATTGAAATTAGTAACAATATAATAACAATATTATATAATATAATATAATATAATATAATATAATATATATATATATAATATATAATATAATATAATATAATATAATAACCAATAATAATGGTTATTATATTATGTTCGTATAGTAACAATATAACAATAATAAAAGTTTTGTATCGTTGAAAACCCTTCTTTATCATTGCTATCAACTACCAATTTTAATGTTTTCATAAATTTACAGTTTTTTTCATTCACACCCTTCGATTTTTTTAACAAGTTTTAGGGAAGTAGCAACAAACGACGTATACATCTATTCTTTGATTCACTTATACCCTATGCGCGGTGTACTCAGACAAACATCGAATGATAATATTATACTCGATATCGTTGTCGCTATGATGTCATAGTGAAAAACGAGACGAAGATACAAAACACACGACAACGCGCTTAACAGCCAGATAGTAGACGTCAAGACGTTACAAGAATTTTTATAAGCTCATTTTTAATAGTTTTTGGTTTTTCATCACGTAAGATTCGTTCTTCCTACGTGCCATTACTTACCATCTAAGTGTTTAAGAACCATGCGGTACAGCCAATGCATAACTTTCTTCAAAATTTGTTTCAAAGTTGTTCTTCTTTCGAAACAATTTTTGTATTGCATATTTTGTTTTCATTATATTATTATTATTTTAGCTTAAATGAAATGTGTATTGTTATCGTTGGGCTACCTACGCTTATAAATGAATAAAAAAATATAAGAAAAACGCATATGGGTTCACTTCACGCGCCATGCTGTCACGGTGGGTACATGGATATCGATTAGGCACCCTATTTTTTATTTTTATATTTTTTTTGGCAAATCATTTTCTGATCATCAACTGCAGTCATATTTCACTCTTTTCCTCGCTGCAGGCGTACATACAAACTCTGGCCTTCATCTTTATTACGACTGTCGCGGGAATGCTGTGAAATGGATGCGACGCTCCCGCGGCGTCTATATAAAGAGGCCACGTCGAAAAACATAATACACTAGTTATTCGTTTCATGTAGGTTAAATATTAATTTTGCTTATTCTACATCAGTAATTAGACTTATAAGACTAATAACTACATTGAAATCGAATTGGGTAGAAGAAAAAAATAAGTTATGAAACACAAGTAATAATAATAATAATAATGTGAATAAGTGTTAAGAGGAAAAATTAACCATAAAAAAGAAAAATCATTGTTCGAATAGTTCTTAAATAATTAAATCCTTATGCTCACTCAAGGTTGTACCATGTTGAGTATACTGCTGTTTAATTGTTTAACATGCAAACATGACTCGTTTATGAGGGTTTCAGTTAAATTTAGCCGGTGAAGGGCTATATAATTAAATAATGAATTGATCACGACAACAATCAGCAGTACATATTCGCAATTTAATTTCTGAGCACAACAATATGTGTAACACCTTCGAGTGATCTACCGCAATGAAAATTACAAAAATTACAAGTTTACAAGATAATTTCAACTGGTAGAAAGGCACGAGCGTAAAAATAAAACATAAAGACGTAAACATAATTTCGTTTCGAGTCGAACCCATTGTTGAAAATGTATACCTAATGAATAAATGAAAACAACACAATGCATATCGCCTGCTTCGTTCGAATAAATATATTCGGTCTACGATCATCGTACGGACAATATATTATATTATATATTGAATTGTGTTTCATTTGCATACATTCTCGACCGATATGATGGTAAAACGAACTGTAATCAACAATTAAATATCTCATATTGGTAAAAGTAATACAAATTACAACAACGTAATGATTATATATTTTTTTCGAAATTCTGACCACGGAAATTACTGTTAAGTTGCAGTTATCCAATAAACATAAATATATAATAAATGTATATTGTGTACATATTATTATTTAAACGTTTAGGCTAACAGTTTTACATGATGAAGAATATCATTGAACAATTATTTATTTTAACTAAATGTCATTGTTGCATGTTTTTACAAATCCGGTGAAAAAAAAATTGGAAATCACAACCGTATAGTGATGAAATTGAATAACGTGAATACAAATAGGATATATAATATTATCATCATGCCAGAAGTAAAAGAGGAGTAACGTGGACTCATTAATGCTATATTATACGGTCCGTAGGTACCTATACTGTACGGCGTATGGCACATGTTAGTACCATGTGGTCTAAACGATGACAATCTACTAGTGTAACAGGTCAAATCAAACATTAATCCGTAATGCTAGGTATACGATCTACGATCTATCTACGTATTTTTTTCGAGTACCTACTTGCAATTTATTGAATATTTTGAAAAAAGAAATAAAATTATATAATATATACCATGTATATAATCACATAGATGATAGCGAATATATAAAAAAGTGTTGTTTTTTTGTTAATCAGTTTTCTGTTCTATTTTTGCGTGTCGGTGAATGCATACTGCAGTTAGTTACACACACAACAAATATAAAATATTGTGATATAAAGTTTTTAAAATTAAATTACAAATTGATTCAAACCTTGACGCAATGACGACAAACTTGACCAAAATTATCCACGTCTTAACTCATAAAATAGTTCCATAAAAATATATTATTCTCTATCACCGAGTAATAGAAAAAAAAAACATATGCTCACCATATTAAATGACTATGACAAAAGTCCAACGCGGAAATTATCTGTCGAAAAAATCTTCTGGCTTCTTTCGGCGTCAACCTTCCTTTTTTGACTAGGTAATCAAATAGCTCACCACCTGACACGTGTTCTAGTATCAGATATCTAAAAACCATTATACAATATTATCGTAGTTCAATAGTCAAGTAATCAAGTTGAATGCTGTTTAAATATTTCAATTCGCGTTTTTAATAAATGTTTTATGGGTTTTGATCGGAAATCAATTTTTATTTTATTTTAATTTGTTCAACTTCCAAGTATTTCACATCATGAGAGACGTAGTCGTATATTTTTGACCACAACTAATATAACCGAATAACCGCCTGCAATATGACATGGATTTTCCATTCATTTTTATTTAACGCGTTCTGTGGTGCGGTGTTTAAGAACGATGATCGATTTTGATAATGTATGTTTTGATACTTTCGACCGATAAATGAAATACAAATCCAAAAAAAGTGCCTTTAAAGTATACCTACTAACCTAAAACAATAAAGTGTTAATAATACTACTGATATTTTTAATATTTCTAATATTTAATTTATCTTTTTTTCCTTTTTTTAGTACTATCGCTAATTTATTCATTGAACAATTATTAAAATCGAGTCATCTATTAAAATTGAATTAAATTTCACATAATAAAATATTGATTTTGTTTCTACGCCGCTTATCCCGAAAAGGAAAATTACAACTTCTCATCAGCGCCGTATTATTCGTTTTACTTTCAAAATACACTCGGGGGAACGTGTTTTACAACACAATTATTAATAAACACTGTTATTTGCACACATAACGGCCGATAATTCCAATGATGAAATTGTACATTTACTGCGGATACGCGGATAGGCACGATGATGTTGTTTTTCAACGGTTTTACTTACAAGTATCGTTTGTTCTCGTAGACATCGGACAGGCCCAAAACGTGCGGATGGTCGATCAGTTTCATGATCGCAATCTCTCGTTCCACCTGTAAAACGAAACGATAGTAATAATTATAGTAGTCAGCCATACAACATAATATCGAACCGTTTCAAACATTAACGCCGAATGAGGGGGTGTGAAATAAACTAGAACCACGTCAACGGTATTTACGATATAATATTATAATACAATAATATGTACGCGTCCGTCCAGCCGTGTACGTTTGTGTATAATACTGCGGTTATTATACTTCAAATCGATAATCACCTGTGCATCTCGTGGGCGTGTTAGCATATACCGAACGCTGATAGGCACGACGAAAGCGAAATAATAATTCGACGAGTGGTGTAATTATATGAATAAGCCTATAATATTGTCCGTGCGTACGCTACTCAATCGCATTATCGGTAGACACTATATATTCAAGGGGCCCCAATGTATTGTTATTATTGCGCAGGAGGTATTGTATACTTGTATAGTAGTAACCTTTATAATATCATAATGCCGCAGTTTTCGATTAGTCGGGCGAATTAAAACCAACTTTGAACACCTCGTAAACCTAATATTATTAAATTATATGTATACACTCCACTGAGCAAACAACCGCTGTAGCCGGTTCACTTGTGTGTTATAGCGGTTGTGTTTTCTACTCGCGTAATGTTTGTGTTTCTATTACTAATTATCATTATTATTAGTTATTTCAATACCGATTTTTATGTTCACGGCAAAAAAAATACGAGTGCTTATTATAATTTTACTTTTTTATTACATTTATACTATTTAAAGTAGAAAATGCAATTATTTACATTTACTATAGTAATTAAAAATCGGCAATGTACCGACGATTGCACGTGGTGGCGGTACAAAAAGAAACATGATTTTAACCCATAAAAAGACTGCCTGCAAAATTAGAAGCAACGTTGTCAAATGAATTATTTATATTTATTATTTTTTTTCCACTACTGATAAATTCTATTGATCGGGTAGATGACGAATTATTATTGTTTTTCTTTTGAAATTTTTCCATTAAACTTTCCTACTGATTTTCCTGTTACATCAAATGTGTAATTATAGTTTGTGTAAAGGGTTACACTTACTAATATTTTTTAAAATAGAATTATTACTCATTATTGAAACTGAAGCTTTGCACTGTAGATTTTATGCACCTCCAATTGACATTAATTTGATTAATCCCATTCATTATACTAACACGTTTCTTTCTGTTTCCGAACTTATATGGTGGGATGGATTTTCAATTTTAATAGAAATTTATAACACTACAAAAAAAGTACGGATACCAATGAAAGACGAACCAGGCTGACGGTATGCGTAATTATAGTACATTCGTAGTACGACCAATATAAGAATTTATTATAAAGATAATTTTGATCGAATATTAAAGTATGTTAACAAATATAACCTATTATTCTTTAGAGAAGAAAATATATGCTATATCAGTATTCAGTAATAATAATAAGTAATAAAAATATATACATTATGCAGTTATGCAGTAGTGGCATACTCTAGTCGCCACAGCAATTTGCACAGATATCTTAATATCTTAGTTTAATATAACTGATTGAAATTTAATATATTCAACGTTATTTGAAATTATAAAGTGCCATCTAAATCAATTGAGAAAGATTATTTCGAATAGATGGATTATCCAGTCATACTCAACCTTTTAGATTCTAAACGGAGTGATGGAATCTATTGGTTTTACAATGATTTGTTTTTTGTGTGTATGACATGGTACTTAAGCAAGTCAAAAATTAAACTTTTTCAATATTTTTGAAAACCATCGAAAAAAACTAGAAAAAAATTTCTACGGGACTTTAAGAAAATTTTTTTATTACCATTTGAATTTTAATTCTTACAAAATTGCATAATAATATAACGATTTATACGATTTATTTTTTTACATTTTTTTTTTGTTGTATAATCATTGATAAAAGAAATATAGCTGGTACAAAATACTTGAAAATTTAATAAAAGATTCCACACAAGGTTTTCTTATTGTCATTCAAAAACTATTGTAATCCATATGCACAATTTTTTTTTATAAGCGTTTGAACAGTGAGTATTGACATAATATTACATATCAAATATAATACATAATACTTAATATTCTAGACTGACATTTCATCTCGGTTTTTGGAATTTGCTCTAGTTCAAAAACAAATAAATTCAAACACTTGAAATGTTCACAAAATGTTTTTATTGCCGTTTTCTATACATGGTTAAGTTTTCGAAGTATTTTGACATTTTTTAACTTACTTATAGATAATTTAAATCTTCAATTTTTCTAAGTTTTTTTTTTTAAAATACCTTTAAAAAATATTCGATTCTCCAAAACCTCTTGAAAATTTAATACAAGGTTCATTATGAGTAATAATTATCGCAACTATAGTAAAATTGAAAATCGTTACACATGATTTTTTTTTTTATAAGCAAATTAAGTTCAAATTTGTATAAAATATGTGAAAACTGCGATAATATGTAAGTTATTTTGTTGTTAAAATTTTCTATATATACTTCAGGTTCAAAATTTTAACACAAGGTTATATATAAGTTACTCTTCAAATAACTATAAAAAATTTACATGTGACTATTCTCCACACTTGTAGAAATCGCATTTTCTTAATAGGGAAATCAATCTCGGGAGGACATGGAATGTCTGGAAGACATGAAATAATCCTTCCCGAAAACATGCCTCCTCAAACTACTTGCATTGGCACACCGTCTGCCCGATGTAATCTTTCACAAACAACTTTGAGTATTAAATTTGAATATTCAGTAAATGATAACTGGATACTGTTCATTTGAAAAACGTCAGGTACATGTCGGTCACCTTCTTTATAAATGGCAATATTGTACGGAAGTAAAAATTACTCAGGATTTGCAATTGTTCACCCAAAATGTACTACGGATAAGGACCACGTGCAATCATATCGTTCCCGTTAAATGTAAGTACTTCATTTTGCCTCATAATTTATGTATGAAAAAAATCAAAACTGTTTCGATCGTTATATATGGGTTTTGAGGTTTGAGCTACTAAATATTATAATATTTACAACAATGTTTTTCACTGGAGGGCTTGATATTACGGAAAGAACGTAAATGTCGAGTGTTGACTATATGCATTGGAACGTATTAAACGTTATAAACGCATTAAAAATGGTTATTATTAACGTTTAATTTTAATAGCGCATCATCGAAGGCCGTCTAAGTATTATAGTAGCCGTTCGGGTGTCGGCTGTCGGCTCTAATTACACGACGTCCAAGTGTATCGGATAGGTATATATCACGGGTCGTACGCGAATACAAATATACGTATAAGTAGTCTTGTTCTATTGATCGTTCAAACCGTTGACATATTTACACCGGCACAATCGTCCGTGCACACGTAACGTATTCGGTTCGAACTCGTTTTCGAACGCACACAGAGCACAATAATACATATATTACGTATTAAATATAAATATGTAGTTATAAGCGAAACAGTTGCGTTTTGTTATTATAGCGTTGTTGTACACATACGCGTTAGTGTTAATTGACACTTGAAACTCCTCCGCGCAGCTGTACGTTCCCAAACCCCGAACCAAACAATGTAGTTATTTTTTTCCCAGTTAGCTTTAATCTTTTAAGCTTCCACGTGTAATAATCAACCGCGAACAAAATGTGTAATATCATCGGCTCGTGCCCACTCCCGATTTTTCACTCGTCAACTTGACCGCGATAACTGCAGCTGTGTTTGTATAACAACATAATATATTATAGTAGTTGTTGGACGACGATGCTGTAGAATTGTAGAAATCTTATTTTCTGGGCTGACCGCGTAGGTGTCACGAAAATACGGCATTATATATATTAGGAAAATAATATCAATAATTAATAAATACAGAACTTATGCGCGTGCAGTTCGTCATTTTATTTTGACCATATTATACAATGCTCGCAAACCAACCGGTGATGGCACAACAACTGGTGATCACAGGTAATCGTCGCACCGTCCGTTCACATAAACAGGTAACAATTTAATAATCTTTATCAGATTACCACAGAATATTATTCGCAAACGATGTGCGCGCGAGTTGAGCAGATCATATCATTATGATATTGATTAATATATGCACATAACAATTCATGACATCCAAGCCCGCGTACTTTGTAAAATAATCGGATATCGCACGGTTGATGTATACATTAACGCATCAACGATTGCTGTTGGCGGTGAACATTTTACATTACGTAGGGTAACGGATTAATAATAATATCGTAATAAGACACGATGTAGGTGTACTACCGCGTGATTTCTCGGCTAATGTACTCGTATTCGGCAAGCGATTGGATGTATATTATACCGTTGGCATTTTGTACGTTTTCTCGCGAAATTCATATAAATGTTTAAAACTTGTTAATAATAATAATAACAGCAGTAATAATAATATTACTCCGTGCGCGCGCGATGCCGCACTTTCGCGAGCCGTTGCATAATATACGTATAAGCAGACGTAAAATGTGTGTGCACGTCGAATGATTGACTTACTATTGCGAGTATTATGAACGGCAATGCTGCTACTTGTGACAAACAGCATTTATATGGTACGTTACGTCATACGCACGCGTTTGTTTTCCGTCTGACGATTCGAAACGATTCGTGAAATTTTTGTACTTGTGTGGAACACATTCAATAAGGTTTTAAGCAATACGGCTGCACTGTTTCCTCTCGGAACGCAAATGATTTCACCCAATGTGACGCCAATTAAACCGCTACGTGAGTTGAGCGATTAAATGTTTTATGTGAACGCGTTCCGAAAACACTATTTCGTCGTTTCGGAGACCAATTAATTATCTGTTCCGATGACGGTTAAGTGCCATGATAATTTCTACATAAATGCCGATGCTTTTATTGGAATTTTATTTGCCTTTTAGTTTCTAATTGTTTTTTTTTTTTTTATTCAAGCTCTTTATTTTGAAAATTTTATAGATCTACAAAAACCGAACTCCATAAAAGTTATTAAACCAGTGCCGTTTTTCCTAGGATTACGTGACAAACAAAATGGTATTGATTAAAATCTATGCGTCTGTACCACACACTAGGAGGGCTATATTTTCAGAATGTTTTTTCTTGGACACATATTAATTTGAAAACGTATTTAGTTGGAAAAATATTTCATCGGAAATTTTTCAGTTGGAACAATATATGCTCGGAATAGTATTTGTTTGGAAATATATATGTTTGGAAATTAAATAATCGGAAATTTTTTTTTTGCATGCAGTTCATGGAAAATGTGTTTTCGATAAAATATTTTTCCGTCAAAATATGGTTCCGGCAAAATATTTTCGAACTTTATATGCGCCCCCCCCCACACACACACAATTATAAATAATAAGTAAAGTTAGCCATTTTTTTACGTTGTTTTTGAAAATTCATAACAATTGAAAAATAGGGTGACCTGAACTCGATCTAATAAATTAAACACATTATTAGAGGTAATTTTCTAAAATCACTTTTGCCTCAAAAAAAAAAAGTTTTTTTTTTTCATTTCGATCATTTACGATTCTGTAAATAGTCAATATCCTTTTTCAATTTCGATCGTAGGAAGTTATTATCACTATTTTGTTTCATTTTTAATCTACGAAAACTGTTCAGGAAAACTTTCAAAGTATATAGTTTCTAAAAGTAAAAAAAAAAAAAAAAAAAAATAAATAAAATAAATCAATCGCACCAAAAGTAATTGTTTGAGCTCCGGTAACTCGAACTCTTAAATGATCATTGACTGTTATGAAACTCGGAACGTTTTTTCTAGAAAATTTGTTGTGTTAAGAACCCCGCAATAATGTTCAATTTCAGTTATACGTTATATTCTACATTGTATTTTATGCTATGAACGTTTATCCCGAGTACACACACTTTTTCAATTGAGTCTTTTCATAACGATCACGTATCACAATAATATTACGTGTCTCCATGCGTATATAAATAATAAAGGTGTATAATTTATACATAATTATAATATAATTATATATTTCAGAATGATTTAACAAATGCAATAACACATTTTGTTCTATTCGTTATATTTTAATTTTAATTTTTATTTATATTATAATTTATAATACTGAACTACAACAAAATTGTATTTAAGTATTTTTTTTTCTTTAGGAACTCAAATTTGAAAATCAAAATAGCTATTTTGCAAACTAGATTAAAAAATAAGTATTTTATTTAAACATCTAATTAAAGTTGGGTCATGAATTTATTATGATTTTTAATTTTTTTAAAAAAATTTGAATTTAATATATAAAATAAATGCACAATTATTATTGTACGATACATCAAAATTAGATAATGTTCTATTTCAATTAATGGTAATACACAATAATATGTGATACAATTATTTGAAACTTATTGTTAACTTTTTTTAAACATAAAAAAAACATAGAATTGAAGATAAATAATAATTATACGTAGGTAAACACTTTGTGGTATCGAAAAACGGTTTCAACAAAAAGTTAATCGAAACTTTCTATAGTGGCTTTGTTCCATAAAGTGTCGGTTATAATAGAATGACATGTCCTGTTAACTTTAGAATGTGATTACACAAGAAAAAATAGTAATAATAATAACGAGACATTATTTATTCTCAGATTTGTGGGATATTCGAGGTAGGATAAGTTAATGAAGTTTGTAACTCGTCAAGTTAAGTTAATCTGGAGAAATATGAGTTGAGTAGAAAGTTGAAAATTAGTTCTCTTTTTAACAGGAACCAATGTGTTACATATAGTTACATAAAGTAAAGTAGAAAAAAAAGTAGCTTTATTCGGTTGAAAATATTATGCAGTATTTTTATTTTTCAACGAAACAATATTTATATTAGCCTATGTTTATTTTCGTTACTTTGATTCCTATTTAAATCTGGTGCATTCTACATTTGCGAATTTATAACTCCAATTTTTTTTTATTACAAACAATGATTTGTCTCTGTAATTTAAATTAGGCAAAATATATAACTACTATAAAATAAATTAACTCATTTCCCTAGTTAAGTAAGTAATTAAAAAAAAAATAAAAAATAAAATAAATAAAAATATTAGCCCGTTAAGTTATTTAACATTTTTAACTCGTTTATGTTCCAGATTCGGGGATATTATGGAAACTCTATACAAAGTATAAAAATACACGAGTGTTTAAATATTATTTATGCTTGGATGAAAAACAATGGTTTCCTGAATTAAATATCCGGATGACAAGCTTTACCGGAACATATATTACCCGTATTCGTCTTACTACACTATAGGAATCGATAGTTCTTGATCTTGAAAGCTGATCGAGAAAGGATCCGGATACGGTCACAGGTCGACGATTGTATAATAGTAATGTTCGCATTTGTTTTTGTATTTTACGAAATTTCGGAATGTTGCTAGTCTTGAAAATCTGCTCTCCGCGGTTTGTGTACCGCAACCCAACATAGCCAAGCGGCATTGTTGTCCTTATATTTTTAATGTTCCGAGACTTATAGGTTTGTTTACCTCCTGCAGGAGAATAGACAACTTTTGTTTAACTTTCGACTACCACCACCGAAGAATATCTAATGCGTACCGATAAGCACGTATTCGGTAACGAAAAACTGAGATTACAGTGTTTACACTATCCTATTGTACTTTTCATTTTTATTTGCACGGAACATTAAATAATAATTCTGTTGTCGTTTAACGTCGGAACACGGTTGACACGTGAGTGTTTACGTTTTTCCACCGTCTATTTTCACATATTTGATAAACGCGTCAGTTTGACCGCATTGCCACACAATATTATTTATATCTGGATAATCAATTAATACGTATGCGATTAAAATATGCCTTGGTCGTGGGAGTAACCGGTGTTAGTTAATCACGCGATAACGACTCGTTACAGGTTTTTCATGTCTACTACTAATAATACAGTGAAACTTTCAGTCTCATGGGTAATAATAAAAAATTAAAAACTCAAAGAAATTCGTTAAATCTAATTGATTATGTGTATCATTTTTTCTATTGTTTTTTAATTAATAAAAAGCATTTACAGTAAGAAATATATATTTTTGTGAGTATGAATGTCGATTATCATTATGTAGTTACATATTTTTATTTTAATTAATTTTATTTATATATTTTATAAGTATGAAAACTTTAATTTAAATCGAAATATTTTATAAGTTTCATTTGCTTATATTACTTTTGTAACACGTATTATTAAAATAATAAAGTTTCTACTTGATCGAGTTTTCAATACTAACTCGGCTTATTCATGTTCATACCATCTCTATTTTATCTTTATCGGTTATAAAATTGTACATTTATTAAAAAAGAAAAAAAGAAAACAAAATTATACAGAGGGTAAGTCGGGTTTCGATTAACCATTGATGAAAAGGACCGGCGATGATGACATTATTATTGTCATTACTTCATTAGTCATCTACGGCGCGAGTCATGTATATAATTATATAATGCATCGGCTGGGGATGTAGGAAAGCCGTTTCGTATGCAAACGATGTAATAATGAATAACTGGCAGCGTAAAGATGATCAGCTATATTATTAATAGAAAAATAAAAGAAACAAATACACATAGGCGCATACTACTACGCAAAACGGTACACATACACAGATATACAGATTAACGGATATTATTCGGCATGACGTAGGAATTAAGCATATCGCACGTGTGTATTTTAAAAGTGAATATTCCGACGAACGGTCATGAATATAGCCGAGCACGATTTAGCTAGGTTAGTACATGTCTGTAGCACGTACCCATATTGCATCTACCGAAGGACTTCGAATGAGATAAATTTGAAGACAAAAATGTTATAAAATCAATTCGTAGTAGTATCGTAGCAGATGAATCGCACAAACCAGCAAACAAATAACTATATTCAGTTTCTAAGTTATTGAGAAAAATATAAACGAATTCGTGATATTTTTACAAATTTATATTAAATAATGTTTCTGCGCGGAAATTAGTTTTTATTAAAATGCTCAAGTTTATTTTTGTAATTATTATGTAAGCCGAAATTTAGATTCTAAAAAAATGATACATATTTCAGCTATACGCGTTCAAGTCGATATAATGAAGTTGATATCAATTAAAATTGACTTTTTTTATCCTCTTCATTTGAATGTTGCCATACATTTTGTTACGAATAAATATATTTTTTTTTCCGGAATTATTATATAACTGTATATTATACCAACTTCACTGAAAGGATTACTGCAGTGACATACGTATGAAACCATTCTACTTTACCCGATAATTGCACTTAAGTCTTGTTAAATATTTACCTCATATACAATTTTAAACGTTTCAAAAAAGTGCACTTAATCTTGTTTTGTTATAACCGTTACAGTCGCAAATAAAAATGTACTGAGTATACGAACACTTATAACGTCTCGTTGCGCCGTTTACACGTGTAGTACCAACGTATTTTCACTGTTAATCGAATACATCGTTAGGCAACTATGGACACATTTTTTAGTTACGTTAAGTATTTTAAAATAAATATGTGTATCTTTTTTACTACGTTTAATGGAAAATGTTGACGAAAAATATTATTCATTCCAATAATAATTCATTCCATTCTTTTATAGCGTTTTACAATTTGAATAAAGAAACCGATGTTTTATTTATGTATTACTCTGCGTCGAAGATAACGCATTCTTGAAATAAGCTTATTTTCCTAGAAACGAAGCCTTAGAAGTTAATACTGTTGTTTTTTATAGTTTTATTTTTTTAATAAAATCCTGTTTCAAAGTATAATTTTGCTTTAAACGTATATTTCTACAATGATTTCTTTTTTCAAATAATAAATACGAACAGTCAATATAATGCTTAAGTCTTGATGAATGCGTTTTGATTGAATTTAAATAATAATTTATGAAATACTATATGAATAGGGAGTAATGAATTTTCATTATATTAACTTGGCTGCACGGTGCAAAAAACTTAACAAGCATTTTGTCCTGTATATATGTATATGCTAATAAATTAAATTACTGCAAACTGGTTAACTTTTAAAAAGATAAAAAATACTTTTCCTATGATACCATACTTTTTAACAGATTATATGTAATGAATATAAATATATATCCTATATATTTTATATCGATGTGAATGTATTTATGCACATAAATGTCTTACATTGCTTTGCTCAGACTATCTGCATTCTGCTATATCTTAATAAAATCAAAAATCATTACCTTCAACAACACCGATTCGCTCAGCTTCTCTCGATTGATGATTTTTATCGCTACATTTCTCCCGGTCACGCAATGAATCCCGAGCTTCACTAATCCTGAAATAAAATCAAACGGTTCCAATATTATAATAGTTATTATTATAATTTATGGCATACCACATAATAACGTTTTATATCAGTTGAGATTCAATAATTATAATATAATACTTTGGGTGTATTGTTGCGACGTGTTATATTATATAGCAAAATGAGTTAACGATAAGCAACAATTATGAGTGCCATAACATTTAGACAATAATAACATTTTCAACGATTTAAAATCTTTTGCAAAGTATGACCATACTCGCATAAATAATTCATGGACCTTGGTGACGTTAGATTTTATTAAAAATATAATAATAATAATAATAATAATTATAATAATAATAATAATAATAATAATAATAATAATAATAATAATAATAATAATAATAATAATAATAATAATAATAATAATAATAATAATAATAATAACAATAACGAGGTAATAATAAACGTTGATTTTCATCAGGTAGCTGACTAAATATCATTTCCTTTTAATTGAATATTATATATTAATTAAGTATGATAAATTTAATTTTATACAAAACCGGTCAGTATAACACATTATATACATATTGGAAAAAAGCGTAAGGGATTAAGACCACGCAGCTGGAAGTTAGATGCTTGTATTCTATTTATATAGTTTGTCATTATTCGACACAAAAAAGTGTTATATTGACTATAGTTGTTATTATAAACCGAAAGTCAATAACTGCGGCATTCGAGAAAAATATTTTAAATGAAGCTCGATTTTCAATAATGTGTGTATGTGTGTGTCGTTTTCAAAATCTTAGTCTTCGAGTGCTCCAAGTAGTGTTAATACAAAATCTTATTATTTATTTTTTAGAAATTTCATTTGAAAAAAATATACTACAACAGATGACAGAGTATTTTTTATTATAAATTGACGCTTCGTTCAAATATAGAACATGTCCCGTTTTACACGCAATAAACATCCACGTTTGAAACGTTTGGCGTATACAGTTCTTGACAATATTCTCGAAACCTAGTGTGGGTTTTCAATAATCATCTCTCTGTAGTGCACCACCAATGCCCAATTTCAAGCCGTCAGAAAAGAGTGGATTTTAGAAAATGAGGTTTGTGTTTTTTTATTTTAATGCATCACAAAAGTGTTTTTCAACGAAATAGAAAAAATATTCACATTAATAACTTTCTTATAATTTCGCTTAAAATGCGCAACTGCCAAAAAACATTAGTGTTTTATTCAATATCGTATCGCGATAAATAAAAAAATAATTTAAGACTCTATACAATTTTGTAGAACGGGACTTGTAATTGAATTTTTTTTTCATCTCATTGAGTTACTAAATCAAAACTATAAATTATAATTGATTTTATTTTATTTTTATTGTATAAAATAATGGAGAGTATTCCATTTAAGTGAAATGTAGAAGACAACGAAACAGTTGTTTTCAAATAATGTACTCCGTATACATATACCAATGATGGCCGATAGGATAATATATTGGAAGAGTAACAAGATGGTAATTTGTTTGCATACCGTTACATTCACTGAAGCGTAGTAATGTATTTAAAACGCGTGGGATGTCTTATTATTACCAGCGGAGCAGTAATAGTCTGTTTGTCAATAACAGTTAAACTATTGTTAATTATCATATTCAAACATTATAGGTAAGCTCCATCATTAGTGCATATACACGCGAATTCGACAAATAATGTAATTTGTGATTTCGTCGTTAGTGAAGTGATTTCGTATAATTTTGAACTTATAGAATACATTAATAGGTACGCACGAACTACGTACCATTTACCATGTTGATGAGGATATTTTATTGTTATTATTATCAGAAGACGTCTTGTATAAGAGGTATCTTAAGTTGACCCGTTGTGCATCTCCCGACTATGCACGTTGGTTCGATTAACTCATGTTAGACGAGCGGATCATTGCAGCTAGTTCCACGTTCCGTACGCTCATGCGCGCACCATTCCTATTATCAACATATCTTATCAATAACTGATAAGCACTAATTGTCCGAAGAGACACTGATTGTACGCACAACTGCAAAACAAACTCTATGGGATGATATTATATTTGTATT
>JAIPRK010000217.1:141566-296798 GCA_025469195.1 Chaitophorus viminalis
TTATTCAGATTAATTAATTTTTTTTATTGCTAAACACAAAACAACACTGGTAGTTGAATGCATCAGAAATATAATATACCCGTTCAAAAATGTATGTTAATGAATTTAAATATAATTAGAATTTAAATATGAGACATCGAACAGCGAAATTGAATTGAATAATCCGGATACTCCGGATTACCTGTCAAATCCGGATTCACTATATTCGGATTTGATAGATCCGAATAATCCGAATTTTTTAAATCCGGATATGCCCACCACTAATAGAAATTGAGTATGTGTGCGTTATGTGTACGGTTATACTTATATATATATATATAAATAAATGAATATGTAGATAGCACAGTATTAAAAGATTACGGAATGTTTTATGATGCAATAAACCAATAAAGGAGATAAGTATCATATAACTCACGTAATGTTGGCTTCGGGAATATTCAGCGTCCACTGTGGCAAATAGCTTTAAAAGCAGTGAACAGATAAGAGAGAACGGAAGCAGCAGACGTGTGTATAGGTTGACGGTCTGTACGATACTATTATGATTATTATATTTTTATTCCAACATTGTTTTTGTATAGTAAAGTATGTAATTGTATGTAATTATACGTATGCCTGTAGTAGTTTGAGCCGATAAATAAATATCGTGCACATTTAATGTACGTTATAACACCCAGTGGGAAGGAGCGCGTCATGTTGTGTACTTACTATTATTAAAGGAGGCGTAAAGAGGATAAGGTAAAAATATGTTGCTAGAACTTAAACGAAAAATTCTCGAAACAGCTTGAACTCGTACGAATTCTTAATAAATAATATTATAGCAATTAACAGTTTCTGGAAATATGCATCTTGCGCACAAAAAAGTTTTATTGTGAATAAACAAATATTTTACAAGTAAATCCATTAAGACCTGTCCGTGATATAGGATACAAAAGAAAAAAAGGTCGGATTAAAATGCAATTTGCCGATAACAATTTTATTTTTATTTTTAATTATATTTTAGTTAAAACCATTACAGTTCAATAATGAAGTTTTTTAATTAAGTTTCTTTAGGAATAAAAAAAATAATACATATAATATAATATCAATTATAATGGTTTTTATAAAAATAGGTAGAATATTGGTAATTGGCTTATGACGGTAATTATGTGAAATTAGATGTGAGTTTTTCTTTTTTTTATTATTGATTTTATAAACCCGACATCTGTGGCCATTAGTGACAATTTGAAACAAAATAAGAAACTTTCATATTTACAGTTATTTCAAAGATAGGTTTCACAATAAGTTGTGATTATCAAGTTATGTTTTATTATATTTGTTATATCAAATTATAAAGAACTATGGCTTATAAAAAGCCAATAACTTGTTTGTTCTCTTTGTGAACAATAAGTTCCCAGTGCAACGTCGAGGATCGTGTCAAGCCCTATGTTTCTCCGATCTTGCTGGTATTTGAGGCATTCGGATATGATGACGTCTTTAACTGTGAGTTTATTTATAAGAATAATGAGAAAAAAAAGTATTTTCCTCCATGTAAAGATAAACAGGGATTCGTATACAAGTGCCATTTTCGATTCGTTACAAGAAGTGATTGAGGTATTGGCATGATAAACGTGTTGAATGATGGTGCTACATAATGTTTTACGTTGTATTATAACGAAATGGACTACAATTGCAAAGACGGATAACACACGTGAACTCGCAATGATAGCAGACACTGAACTGAATTACTGAAAAATATAATTTTGTTATCATTTTATTACATGTGATTAATTCTCGAACGACCACACACACACTAAGCCATATTATATTATTAAACCATTATCATTTTCATAACAAAAAAAGTAAGAACCGGATACGCCTCGCTCTACTGTACAGTAGTGCACCCCGTTCAAAAGATAGGTCATAGGTCATCATAATGGATTTGTTAAATTTGAATGCAATGATAGTTATCGTTGTATACGAAAAACGGTTCTGAACGAAGATGATAATATGTTAGTCTAGAGTAGGTATATTATATAATATATTATGTTATGTTTAAATTGAAATATTGTGTCAATATTTGCCTTTCAAATGTTTATAAAAAATAATTTTTCTCGTGTATTTCAACAGTTCTTGATGATGGTACAACATTTTTGTAATCAGCTGGAGGAAAAACTGTTAAAGTTAACCAATGAGGATTATAATAATATATTAGGTGTATAAATATTAAAATATATAATAATATAAATGATCTGCGCAATTGTTTTACTCGGCGCATTCTGTAGCGTCGTGATGATTATGTGATTCGTCTAATTTTGTATTTTTAAAATATAAGCTCACTATATTCGATGAGTTGATTTTTTTGAAAAATGTTTGTTGGACGTTTATTGTTATATCCTAGTTATGGTTTGTTGACGTCTAGAAATCCGACTTACTCGGTACGATGAACTACTGCGAAAAACAGATAAAACTCGAAATACCCAATTCAGTCCAATTTGACGAAAAGTTTACCAACATGATGTACACCGTAGCGTAGGTAAGCCATCGTATTTTCACAGAAACTCGAGAATAACGGAATTATAATAACGCGGTATCCCCATAAGTACGTATGCGTGAATGAAGGTTAGCGAAATTAAATAACGGAATTGGCTTAATATGTTGTGTGAATATATTTTTCAAGAATACAAGTAGGTAATCTCTCAAAGGCCGAGGCAATCCCGACAGCTCGGAGGATTACGTTATCATATAATTTCTTATCAATGGCTTCCATGGCAGCCATTAAACTAATAAAGCAATTAACTTATAAAACCACGTCGGAGAGGTAACAGGGCAGAGTAAATAACTACGGGAATGGGCCTTCGGCCTTCTCGCTCGATCGCTGCACGAGCTCACTGCAGAACTTAAATCAAAAAAATCCCCCGATTTATTATGAAAAACCACATCGGATAGGTAACAGCGCGTCCGCACGCTATCAGTGCCGGACATGCATTATTTTCTACCTATAACTATGATAAAATAAATCATGTAACCCTACTTTATAGTGCATAATTACAAGTTTTGATAATAATGAAAATAAAAGTGCAAAAATTATGTTTGGGGAAAAAAAAACGATCTCGGTATGATAAATTACGGGTATATATGATCATACTAATCGGCCAGAACATATGATGATCAAGATTTGTTTAATGTGGCTATATAACCATAAACAAACAATCTTTCTGGCTGCTATGGAGACCATTGATAAAAAATTATGTGATAAAATAATCCTCCGAGCTGTTGCGATACGAGCGAATCACTGCAGCTAGTTCCACGTTCCATACGCGCATGCGCGCACCATTCCTATTATCAACATATCTTATCAATAACTGATAAGCACTAATTGTCTGAAGAGACACTGATTGTACGCACAACTGCAAAACAAACTCTATGGGATGATATTATATTTGTATTTTGTGTAATTTAATCTGATAATCTAATATCTTTCATATATTATGAAAGTATTGGATTATCTATAAAACAAGTTGAACTAGTTATTTGTTATTAGCTACTCATAGCTGGAATTTTTGTATTTTATAAATAGAAGTCTGCACATTCTGAAAAGATTATCTTTTTCTGTTTTGTTTTTTTTTTTTTTTAATTATTTCATAAATATAATATATTATGCTTATATTATTATTTTGTAAGTTTCACATTATTATATAGTACTATAATAATAATAATCATATATCTAAATATATATATATATATAATACAAATATATTATGTAATTAATATAACATATGTGCATTGACAATACACATCTTGTACCTATTCTAATAAACAACAAGTACCAAAAGTCATCCTTATAAATAGGACCCCCCATTTCGATGCAACAGCTAGTCTGCTTACATCAGCCGAGTCGATTCTCAGCAACATATATGTAAAGTCTGTTTCTACCAGCCCAGCTAAAATAACTAATTTTTAGGGGAAGAATTTTTTTAATTGTCATGTATAATACTATTTTGTTTTAAAAAAATTTAAGTAATATAATGTTGGGTAGGGAGGCATATTTTCGGTTTTCGGACAAGTACTTATCAGTTATTGATGAATTATGTTGATAATAGGAATGGTGCGCGCATGCGCGTACGGAACGTGGAACTAGCTGCAGTGATCCGCTCGTGTTGTTAGCACGTCGGCAGCCCAAAAACTGATAGGTTATCACCAGCCTATATGACTAATCCTGTGTCCGCGACATATAGGGAAGGGTCGAAGGAAATAATCATTTATTCCTGTTTCAATTTTCAGTCGTCATACATCGAGAGATCCGTCACTTGGTGTGTTAGAAACGAAAGTGAATTAGTATTAAAAGATGTCGACTATACGAGATACACCTACACGTTATCACGCGATAAAAATTACGTCCCTTACTATTTAAATAATGCATTACATCGGATTTGTATGCTCTTGAATGTGTACAACTAAATAATAATCCTTTAGTGTTTTATACGCGAACACGAAAATGACATTTCTAGCAGAAAAAATAACGTAAGCAATATAATATTATGACATTATAAATGTGTTCTTAACATTGCTATATAAAAATATGATGACATCCACACTTCCAATGGTTGTCTAACACAATTTTTTTCAGATGATTTTTTAGTAATACTGTTCAAATGTTCGAACAAGAACGTTAGGTATACTAAAGACTTTTTAAAATTAAACCCTTTGAGTTGCTACAATTACTGAATTACGTACTATGTAGGACCTACATTGTAGGCGTACCCAAGGTACGAAATATTATCCGTCTGTGTACACCATTAATGCGCGTTTTTGTATAAAATGAAAATATTTCGCGATAAATTCAACTAATGGACTTTTGACAGTCGCGATATTCGTCGGTTTTGCACTTTGCGTACGATTTCGTTCCGCCTGTGCACTCGGCCGATCGGACGCCGTATAATTGATTAGAAACCGTCGTTGTAAAGTGTCGGTGCACTGTGCCCACTCAGCTACTCGAGAAAAGATCATCACCCCGTTGCGACCCCGGAATCACTGTATACACATCAGCGAATCTTTTGCGAATCGACACGATACTACGCTATACATGCAGGTGCCTGGTGCATACAGGATTCTCCAGTAATACGCAATGCGATATTATTTTCCTGAGACAATAAACATTTTAAAATTTCATTATTTTTTTCACATTAGACACATTGATAACAATTTTGGGCAACATTTAGATAATCTAGATAATCATTCGAATAATATTTAGTAAAATAAAAATTTAGTCAAATGATTTTTTTTTTAAATTATTTGAAAAAAAATTTATTCAACTAATTTGAAAACATTTTTATTTGACTAATTTTAAATTATGATTTATCGAATAAAAAATTATTGTTATATCAATGTAAATACATATAGATTTGTTTAATACAGTGGTTCCCAACCATTTTAGCCAGCGGTGCCCTTTTGTTTGTACAAATTTTGTTAGGTACCCTTCAGTGAATATCACGAGGAACATAATAAAAATAAACACTAGTTTTCATTCATAACTGATTTAAGTAATTTTATTGAACATATTATTAATAAATTATAATTTTATAGTTGAAAGTAAAAAGAAAAAATACTGCTTTAAAAATGAAAAAAAATTTGAAAAACTAAAAACTAAATGATATATTTGAGGCTGCTTATTTTTGGAAAGTTTGGCAATATCTGGTTCAATTTGAGACAACTGGATACGTAAATCAGATTCTACATTAAGGTGGTTGTGGTATTTGGTTTTAGTGGCCGTATAGGCCAAAAATCCTGCCTCGCATAAATAAGGGATAGCAAAGGGTATTGTTATTGCTATTTTACTCAAATCATCAAATCTTGTATTTTTTAAATTTAGCCAAAATTTAACGTAAGAATTGCTGCTGAAGGTGTTTTTCAATTTCATATCTGAAGTAATATCGATCAAACTCTCAAATTCGATTGAAGACAAGCATGAGGGTTTTTCACAAACCGAAAATGGATTCAGTACCCATTCATGTTGTCCTTCAACAACATTTCTCGATCTGTAGAGAAATATTGATCAAAATGAATTTTTCAGCTGTTTGAGGTATTCAGAAATCTCGTTGATAATGCCAATGGGAGCCTGTTTTTCATTTTCCTCCAAAAAAGCCTGCATTATTAGAAAACACTCCTACTCTCTTTTAGAAATGCACACTGCTCAATAATTTTAACTACAATAAATTGTAAATTTTTAATATATAATTAAATTTTTTTTTCATTTTTGGATGAGCCGTGGTACCCCTTAAATGAGCTTGCAATGCCCTAAGAGCACCGTGATGCACAGGTTAGGAACCACTGGTTTAATAGATTTTCAAATAATAATCGGTTGTTTTATTTTATTAAACAACATTTTTGTTTTTATTATTATTCAAATAATTTCAAAACAATACTAATACAAAGACCTTATTATTGTACTTAGATATAGTAGTAAGTAATAATAGCCCAATCACAGTACTATATAGTTTCAACTCTCAGTTTATTAAGTGTTAGTTAGAATAACTTATTTTGCCTTCAAATTAATAATTATTATTATAATTGATATTTGATGATTATAATTATATCTGCAAAATATATATTAATTATATATAAATTATATAAGTATCCAAATTTGTTATAATTATTTATTTATATTTTTGTTATTATTATTTACTACTATTGATGTTTGTTATAATTGTTACGAAATAGTATTCCTATTATAATATTATTAAATTATTATTAAAATATAATTTAAATAAATATATCCATTTTTTAAGTTTCTTCTGATAGTAAATATTTGTTTTATTTAAAATATTTTCACATTTTTCTGAATTAAATAAGATTTACATCGTGTAACTTAAAATACAATGCCAACTATTGTTTATACGTGCCTGTTTTTAATTATCAACCATATGTTTACCAAAATAAAATAAACGAAAATTTTCAATATTCTATGTTTGAAGTTTGGTCGTATAATTTTGTAATCGATTTATCATAATTTAAAATTAGTCGAATAAAAATGTTATCTAAATAATCATCAACATACAATTTTATTTGAATAGTGCCCAACTCTGATTGATAAGTATAACGAATAATATTCATATTTTAATTAAACATTCATGTTTAGTTACAACATTTATAAAAAATATTTTTGAAATATTTTAAGACAGTCCTTTTAATCTTTTTACAAATAATTTATTGCTCTGAAAATTTTGAAGTTTTAATTTTTTTTTCCTGTAGCTTATAAGAAACTGTAGGATTAGATTTTAAAATTAAACTTATCAGAAACGCGATGATATAATACCAAAGCACTTTTACATAGTTTTGTAAAAAATTTGTCAGTAGACTAAACAAAAAAAATTAAAAATGACGAGGTTAACGAAAACAAAAATGATAATATAAAGTTAAAATTCTATAAAATAGTTATCTATAATTATTTCAAAAATAGTAAGACAAAAAGTTATTTGTTTAATATACTCATCAAAATTTATGTAGGTGTATAAATATTTGGATATTTGCAGTCTATATTTCTAAGCGTATCACGGGAAGGGGGAGAACAAAATCAGATAATCTTCATTATTTCGTGAGACATGGAAATAGGTATACCTAGGTATATTTGAGTAACACCCTGTATACGTTCGATTGTGCCAGACTGTTAAACCTTATGACATATACAGCAGTCACGGTACCTATATAGTAAATGGAAAGTAGCCGATTCTGTAGTAATACCTACAGACTCTGTCATGTCCTGGGGCGTCGCATTTCCGTGACATTTGGCCCGGTCAAGCCAAGAACTGTACAGCCGCTGTAATGTAAAGTATCCTTTTACGACCCCGTGATCCGAATACTGTGCATTAAATGCGATTACGAATACAGTTTTAGACGTGCCGCGCGTCAACGGTTTGGGTTCGCACACGATATTAGATGTATACAGGGTGCTTCACGACCGTATTACAGATGTACTATAAATACACGACACGTGATGCGTAATGCGTACTACGCGTACAAAGAAATAGCACAAACATATTTTATTATCTTAACGTGACGACTGATGACATAATTTTATTCGAGCGAACGATATAATGTACAAATAGTCTTATTATGATTTGTAAGTTTTTTTTTTCTGTCTGTAACTCCGATTTTGACCAAAGAGATTAATCTGATCATCAAAGATTTTGTGTTAGTCTTGGATAGGACATTTGGAGCATCAGTTGGAACATTCCGGAGAGGTCTTTTTTTTAATATCTCTACGGTTTTCCAAATAATTGAGAAAAACCGACGAAAATGTTACGGGATATAGGATTTCGAAATAATTAAATACGAATTATCGTAGAAATTTAATATTTTTACTACCGCTTACTAACATCACCGTTCTCCAGAGACAATATAATTTTCAAAATATTTTGTAATTTTGGTTTGTTTACAATGTTTACGTGTATATTTCAAATCTTTAGTTAAATCTTTGCTTATATTATTAAATGTTGATCAAATAATTTTGGTTTTGCAAAATCTCTTGAAAATGTAATACAAAGCTCCTCATATATTCTATATATATATATATCCTCCTTTTAGGTATAAAGAAAATATCGAAAACCATTAGTCGCAATGTATATTATTATTATTATTATTATTCAAACAAGAACTTTATTACAGTAAAGGGTGTACATAGGGAATACATGATTAGAAAAATATGTACGCACGTGGTACCGATTTTAATATTATTTATTCTGCAGTATTGATTTAATTATAAATGAACTTTACATTTAAATAGTAGTTTGAGATAATTTTCTGTTAGGGCAATATAAAGCTTATTATATATGTTTTATGTAAGTACCTATATCTCATGCTAGAAAAATGTCATTAATTATTTTACAATTTAATTTTTATTTCACTTAATAATACAAGACAATTAAGTTTTCCATATAATTTTTGTTGGTTTCACTATTTTTGTATTACTAAAATTAATAATATGTAATTTTCAATTATCATAGTTAAAAATAAAGTGGTCGATGGGTGCTAGCGCATTATTGTCGAACGATTAGGGATCATGATTTTCTATACTTAGAGGTTAATTTATGGGTGAAATTAATGTAAAAAGCTATTTAAGATATAAAATATAAAATAATGATTAAAGCAAAAATAATTATTTTTAGCCTAGAAAAATTAACTTGCATATTTTGAGTGTTTGTTAGTGCATATTTATTGAATTTTTAGAGCTTTCAATTTTTATTATTGACGACGTATATGAAAGGACCGATAAAACCAGTAGTTATGTCTAATTCCTATTGTATCAACCCAACGTTCCTACTCTACCGGAATGGTAATGAATGTTTGCTCGTCTCGTATAGTCGTATGAAACGCGGTTTTCGTTGCTAAAAACGATTTATATTGTATTCGTAGAAGTATAATACACGGGGACTTGTGCCTGGGGTAAATAAAAAGTTGTTTATCGGAAAACAATTGTTAATAAGCCTACCGGCACAAGAAGAAAAAATAAACACTAATTATTCCAAGTCTGTGTCATATCATAACAATAAGGACGACGCAAACGCGTTAAAATACATCGAACCACGAGTACCAACGAGAAAATACCGGATGATATTATAAAAAAGACAACACGCGATTTTTGGCATTTTTGTTTTGTTATTTGCTGGGCTAGTAAAAAACTCCCCATGTACAACCATGGACAGTAAAGAAATGGATAATTTAGTTTAAGTCAGCCAGAACGCATATACTATTATAACTATAAGATAACTGCAGTGGTTATATTGGATTATGATCATCATTACAACAAGCCATTACAATGCATATATTATGTTATATGTACTATATGTATTTTCTATACAGTCAATTATTAATAATATTTTTTTTAATTATTAAATTTTATCGATTTTGGTGCTGTCATACATCGATTTTCAATTTAACATAATATTATATTGTCAACATGTAATACACCTAATAACAGTGACCACTGAAAACCACTACGGTAATTCCCCTATAGCGTCGTATTTGTGGACATTATAACGTCCGTATACTATTGAAAAGGCCCATATATTAATTTCTCTATTGTCTATGCGTTAAACCGTTGGAACCGTGACCGCCAACACGACCTAGCTAGTTTTGGATGCAGTGTGATACCGCACCGTGGGACGGACGTAAAGCAATACAAGACATAACACAAACGTAATAAATTTCCACCAAAAATTTATACCTTGCCCTTTTCCAAAACATAATGATATTTTGGCCGATTAGCGGTTCCACTAAATCAATGTCTATAACACTGCTTACTAGATTAACGTATTTTACATGACATTTACACGAAGTGGAAACGTGTCCCGTTAAATTTACATTAAGTTGAATTTAGTATCTAACATAAATAATTATATATAATTATAGTTTTTTGTGAATATACGGTATACCTACGGAAAATGTCAGAAAATGCATAACAAAAGATTTGTCTTTGATCTCTTGAATGTATGAATTGGATTTTGAGATCAAGGGGCCTTATTGTGTAATAGCATCAAAATAAATGCATTTTACATATTTTAGTTCTATTCCTTTGCATTTATGTTATAATAATATTACGATTCACGTGCACTATGCATCATCACGGAACCTTAAGTCATCGCACGCGTACCCGTGTAAACCCTGCGACTGATTTTGAAAAATAATATCGTTGTCTTTATTATTATTATTATTATTATTATTATTATTACATGTGGCAGTGTTAAAAGTATGAAACGCATAATGAAGTACCTAAGAAAAAAAAAAAAATTATAATAAACAAAAAAATAACCTAACCTAACCTAATCCATATATTGAATTACCTCCGAATTACAAATGTGCAACATAGTAAATCTACGTTCAGTAAAAAACCAATTTTGTGCTCTATGTTTTAGTATTAATTTAGAGAAAACTGATCTATTACTGAACAGGTACATTATCTGTGTTTTCTCACAGGTTGTTTTTGTAATTTTAATTCTAAGCAAGTTATTTAAATTTTACAACTTAAAAAAACCCACAATTCGCTTGATAATCAAAATATTGTTAAAAATCTTCTAAAAGACACAGATAATAATGTTCCCCACTTTCGGTTCAATAATAGGCCAGATTGCGTAAAAATTATAGCTCAGAAGACAAAATTAGTTCCACTGAACGTATATTTCCATTATTATTAATATTTGTCTGGTAATATACCCTCTCGTTTAGAAATATCGCTAAATGAGTCAAGACGAAGAGTGAAACACTCGGAACAATTTATGATGGTCTACGTATTTTTTTCTTCCCTAAAGTACACGGGTTTTACGGTAATTAAGTTATAAAAAGTATGTACAATTTAGTATGAACTAAGTGAATTATTTTGTAAAAGAAGTCGTCCAACAACAAAGATACTTCATAGGATTTTTTTTAATAAAACATAATTATTATTAACGTGAAACTACATACTTCATACATTTATTCGTTAGCCAAAAAACTAAATTTATAATTTTCACAATAATTAAAATAAGCAAAAGCGTTAACGTTAATGAACTGACACACAAATAGGAAAATTACCTATGGGCTATATAATTATAAATACGAAACATAATAGCCAGGCACTATGTGCGCTATAGTATATGAATAAAAGTAAAAGGATTCCTAAGATAGTTGGATTGGTAAGCTAATTCCATATAGGTGTCCACAATATAAGGTCTTAATCACGCCAAGGGTTCAACGACAAATCAGTAATATTTCAAATAAAACATATCAATCGTGAAAATATACCACCTAAATGTTCATTCAAAACAATTACCTAAATTGATTAATAACTATAATCATACAAATTGATAATTATTACATTTACTTTTTTGATTAATTACTGCATTTGAATTTTATAGTTTTAGTGTTGTTGTATTTTTTTTCCCAATAATTTTTTCATTTGATTGTTAAAATTATATTTTGTTATACAACTACCCAGGCCCGTGCGTAGAATTTGATAATGGGAAGGATTTAGAGAAAACAATTTCAAAATAGATACATCAATAATTAGCTAGTAGTATTATAATATACAATTTATATTTATTATTAATCTTCATTTTTCATACTCATAATATAGGTATATTTATTGTGCATGATTATAAATTTATTAAAAATTTTTAAAATACCAAAAATCTCGTGTAATCTCGTGTTTTACCACAATCAAACATTTATTTTTAACTGTGTATTTTACTAATTGCAGTAAAAAAAAAAAATTATCATGTATGTTCTATACTTATATTCATAAATGTTACTGTCATTATATTTTGTCGATAACAGCAACGACGAAAATCGATAGACAGCAAACGTAAAGATAACACTATATTATAATATATACAGTGTTATATAATATTATAGTATTGAACTATTATGTATGTTATGCATTATATTACAAATAAGTAGATTACAAAATATTACATAATATTATAATAGATCAAAATTGAAAAACATGATTTTTTCAGTCATGGTGGGGGGGGGGGTTGAACAACCAACCCCCCCTTGCGCACGTTACCGTTTGTAACTACCTAGTTACAAACGTAATATTTTGATGATTTTGCAATACGTTATTGGTACATTTTTTTCTACTTTTTATGTTGACCGGAAAAGTGAACGGATTTTTAAAATAATTGACATTACTTGGCAGCACGCTGTATGGACATGCTGCAGAAACTTGTTAGATATTTTTGCTCTTAGAATATTAGTGTTATTAATTTATATATAAATATCACATTTAATGCCAGTGGTTCAATAATTATTATTAAACGTGAATAATTCAGCCGGACAATGACCCACGTACAGAGCGTTGCCTTTGTTTGTAACCGTAACTGACCATACGCTGTGATCGAGTTCATCGGTGTGTTAAAACGGGAACGACGTTAATTATATAACAAAAAAGAATTAAAAAAAGGCAAAAGTTAAACAACTTAAACGAACGATTACATATGTACAAGATTATACATTATATTATAACATTTTTAAATTCATTGTTTAGATCGAAAATTTCGATTCTTGTACGTCTTATTTTCTTATTTTCAAACATCTTATTTAGAAATTTATATACCTACTTACATGAATACTAAACGCTTCCAAGGACCCTGCAGCAATACAGTAACTAAAATATATGGGTTACTTTTTACGTGTATGGTTTATTTTGTCACATGATATATTTACATGTAAAACAGTATTGTTTGCTTATGAATATTAACACGTGCGTATTCAATCAACAAAACACAACAGCTGACGTTTTACAAGCATTCTGAAAGAACAACGATGTATATTATAATTCCCGAACTTTTTTTTTCAAACTTTATTAACATTCATTTTACAGTGTCACCACCAATTATCATGGTACGTTGTATCGTTAAAGTCTAAGAATATATAATTTATTATAATATTTTAATCCAGTTGATTGCACCTCGCTGATCGATATATGGTAACACGAACGCCGCCGTTGACCTATAACTAAATAAAAAGCTGCGTGAGACCCGTAAAAACCTTTCTCCTCGAAACTCGGTCGGAGAGATAACGATCGGTCACGACGTTTAATACCGCGTTTGACCAAGTCCCAAAAACTGCGGGGTCCGATGGTGTATTCAACGACCGACTTATAGGGCTGGGTCGACGTACTCGCTTCGTTTTTCACGTAACGACAGTCTATTATGCGGTATATAAAGTTTAGCATTTCTCAAACTTTGGGAAACGAATAATTTCGAATAATTGGTCACCAACAATTTAAAAATTCGATGGAAAATGTATTTATTAATTAATTTTGACCTAAAGCTGAATGAAATTATAGTATTGAAAAATATGAATGAAACATTTTTCGTAAATTATGTTTTTTTGACAAACAATAAGGATAACACTTTAGAATTTTGATTATTTAATCCTTCTAGATCTAATTTATCTGTCAACACTCAAGGGAACGATTAAATAGGATAAACGGTTGACGAGCGTTCAAACCACAATTTTCTTGATATCAATTGTTATCAATATTTTTAGCTTCAATGTGCTATTATAACTACCTTAAAAATGAAATAAAGAGAATACTAAATTTCTTTTAGTGATGATAATTAAAAAACCAAGGGGACAAGGGGTGCATAGTCCCTCCGTCGCCTACATTAAACGTTTTGCGTACAATTGTCTAATGAAAAATCGTTTAAATATCTTGGGTTGCCTACGCATAAAGGTTGAGAACCGCTGGTATGCACGACACACACACACACACACACACACACACATATAGTGAAGCTTCGTTAATTCACAGAGGTGCGAAATGGAGAACCGAGCAAAATAGGTCAAGCCACGATGCGCAGTAATTGATAACCAGGCCCTCCCGAAATTTTTATAAAGACGATTTATGAAAAAATAAATTTTTACGTATCTACATTGCAGCGAAACGCGAAAATCCGAACGAGGAGCGTAGTAATAAAATCTTCCTATCCACACTATATAGGTATCTATGTCCTATAAGTTAAGTTTGTTTTACTTTACGAGCCACGCATTGACTGCTATTTTCGGCTAAGGCTGTATTGTTAATAAATATTGAACATTTATGTGGATCGTTCTCGATATGTTTGAATTAAGTATCACGTATTATTTAAAATTATTATATTATCATACAATAATAATATATTAATTCTACAGACAAATATTGTTACCTCATTATTTTCCTAACTATTATAACGAACATATGGTTCGTATAACCATATAGATTCAAATATAATATTATATTACATATTATTATATTTATATTTTAATAATTAAACTTTAATACAAAAACGTCACTTATTTTTTTTCTATATTATTATAATCGTAAAAGCAGTCAAAAACATTTTTTTATAAACGGTCCATAATTCGATTAGGTTTACTTCTTTTGAAACGAACGATAAAAAGCTATGGTAGGTATCGTGGTCTCATAGAAATTGTTTTTTTATTTTTTAATTAGGTACTCTGAAAAGTAGTAAAGGAGCTTGGTTACGGAGCATGCTGAATAAAAAAGTACTAAAAAATAAAAAATGTTGCCACAAATTTGACAGCTTTTAATTTTTGTTATTTTAACAAATGAGATTTTTATCCATGAAAAATACAAGCCTTCGTGGATTTTTTAGATCTTTGTTTTTCATTACTTTTACATATTAATGATACATTTGAATAAGAATAGTCGAATATTCCAAAAATGCACGAAAATGGAACGGTCTCAAGAATTCACATTTAAAGAACCTCTGTATAAGAGGCCGACACTTAAAGACAACAGATTAAAAATCGATTTGATTAGGATTAAATAAAAAAAATATATATATAACCTGTCAGATTTTTCTAACAATTTTAGAAAAATTTAAAGTAGGAATTTATTAGTTTAAGGTGGAGCTGTGGTGCGTTTCAACTTACGCCCACGAGTTTAACAATATGTGATGAATATTATTTGTATATGATTACTGTTTATTATTTATTTATTAAATTGAAAAGTTAATGAAAATAATGTTTGCTGTCGGAATGAAAATAGACATGTTTCTTGCGTGGAGATCGGAAGATTAAATGTTTCTAATGATAAGTTTTGATACATTTCGAAATCATTTTTGTATTTTCGAATTCTGTAAAGTATATTTATATAGCGGAAAATCACAGTAAAAATGTACGTAATACTTGCAAAGAAGTCACGAGTGAAATCAATAAAATGCTTTAAAGATGTACGGATATCTCAAATTTCATATTTGAAATAGTTTTTCAAAAATCATTTGACATAAATTATAATAATATAAATGGTCGAAAATTAAGCCTCGATTGCTTTAATTAAAATTTTTTATAGACATTATAGTTTTGGCATACATCTTAAAAATCGGTCACAATTGCAAAATGATCACGAGTCATTATTTTCCGTATATTTATGAGCATTTCAAGTTTTAATGAAAATACCTAATATAATATCCTTCATTCATTTTACCCACGGTTTTTAAACTTTGTTTTCTACTTTTAGGAAAAAAAATAAATCATTGTTGAGAGATTATTGTGTGAAAGGTTATTTAAAGTATATGACGACAGTAATTTTTCAAATGAAAAAATAACTCGCTCGACATTTTTCGTCGTCGAAAAACAGTAGTATTTCTAACAAGCGGAGATAGCTCAATTTTTAAAATGATCTCTAGAAATCTTCTTACAGCACCTGGTGGCAGTGAGTTATATGCACTTAAAAAACCGTCAGAGAAGCAAGTTTAAATCTATCAAATTTTACTCGGAAAACATAACGAGCACAGTAAGAACTCGACCTACATAATCGAAATACGTATAAATAGTAAATACATTTTCATTCACCGTCGTCGTAAAAATAATTTTTGTAATACTATATGCTATCTTAATCTGACATTATTTTTATTATAAGAACTCAACAGTTTCTTCCCTGTTTGCTTTGATCATTTCTATAGTTAAGTTATTAATAATTACAAAAATATATCACCACCTATGAAAAATAATTAAAAATAATCGAAATCGACATTTTTCCATTTAGAAGCAATTTTTTTTTTTGTTTTATGGTTTTCAATTTTAATCAGCTCCTTAGTTCAAATCTTTGTTGTAATTTCAAAAAAATATACCTACGATATACATAATATATCATGTATACAATTTTAAGTTTTCTTTTCTCAATGTAACTAATATTATAATATGTTTAATTTTAAAAACGTTTTATTCTAGTTTACTGCTATAATTCAGTTATTTTTGTTATCCATGTTATCATATATTATTATACATTAATAGACTCACAATCGGTTATTAAAATAGTCATAAGATTATGTAATATGCAACGGAGTCATTCATCATTCATTGTAAAAATGTAAAGGCACAACCTACACGATATTATCATGATATAAAACTATTCATGGTAATTATACTTTATAGAAATATATACTCTACACTATCAAACGATGTTTACAAACGAAAACATCCAGTAAATTGCACCTTAAATTGATTATTGGATATTTTTATGTACCATATTATAAATTCGGTTACGTATAAATTGATGGGTTTAAATTTTTAATAAAAAAAAATAAAATTAATCATTCATCTGAAAAATATTATTCTGTCTCGGTATTAGCACTGATTTCAATATTCTGGATCCCAATATGTGGATTCAACTTTTAAATGTACAGTGTATGCTTCAATGACGTATTTTTGACTGAAAAATAAACATAAACTAAGAATGTAATGATTAAATGACAATTTATAAAATGTCAAAGCTAAAAAATTACTATTGAGAAATACTGCAAAATTATATTTAACATAATACCTATGTAAAAAAAAAACTACAACAATATCAATAAAAATACAAGATCTTAATTGACGAACTTGTCAACTGTATGATGTAGTACATCCATACTCTTATAATATTCAAAATTACTCACTCTAAGTATAAATTCAAATGCATGTACTTACCCAAGAAAACAAAAATAAAACTCAAATAACTATATGCACACGTATTTATGTACACACGAAAATATTATTTACATCATATATACTAATTTAGCGCTCATCAAAAACTTTTTTTTTCGAAATTAGATAATAATTACGAGCACAGTGTACCAAACAAAATATACATATGCATATGTATAAGAGATTATTACAACCGTGCTGCGCCGTGTGTGTATTATTCGCGCATACTTTCTAAACTATTATTTCCATGTAAAACTTTCGTTGTAAAATATATTATTCTCCGTTAACAATGAAAAATAGTTAACGAAAATATCTCTTAGCAAGCACAAAAACCCCGCGCGCTCCCCTCCTATACTCGTTTCATCGTCAGAAATTTCACCCTTTGTTTACACTTATCATTTGTGCTGGGCTCGCTCAATAGTTAAAGAGCTTTTAAATGGGTAACCTTTTGGTGGCTTCCCTCGTGCTATAACGTACATATTTCTGTTTCAATCAATATATATATATATATATATATGTATATAGTGGTATAGTAGTTCGTGCCTCCCGTTTTTGTTAATTTAAAATTTAAAAATCTATTAAAATGCACAAGACACGGTCCGCAAATACATGTCACGGCGAGTAATATACATTCATAAAATATGATAAAAACACACCTGTATACTTATATATAGGAACCGACAAACGCACGCACAGTTGTACGCCAACACAGCTTAATAATAAACATACAGGGTCGTTGGAACGTGAACCGAAAGTATTGCATTTACTTAGGTATATATTTATAAACAATATATACATAACACTTGAGAATTGTATACATACAGCATACGACACATTTGTACGCATCACACAAAGTGCATTAATATATTATATTTCTATTATATTATATTCACTGCGAAAGAAATCAATAATGTATGTAACGCATTGTATTTTCGTCATGAGCCTTATAACCAAAAATCGCGAGTTTCACGGTAAGAGTACATTTTGTTTAATACAAAAAGTAAATATAAATTTTAAAGTAATAAAATCGTATTCATTAAAAAATCACGACAACGCATATCGTGGGATTAATCTATAGAAGGTACAGAGAAATGTAGAGATCATTTTAATCAATTTTGTAATATGTTGTCACACATAAAACTGTAGGGTAGGTACCAGCCAATTTACAGGCTATAAATATTTATTTCAATTCCAATGTGTAGTACCTATATAAATAATTGTAAATGTTTGGCTTTTACTGAACCGAGGACATCGCGTTATCGATAATAATTCGATGGCACGTGGCTTGATAATATATGTAGTATGTACACTAATGATTTGAAACCGCAGTGAAATATTATACTCGTGTGCACTGCAAAATATGCGCACACAAAGGAGTAAAAGGCTATAGTAAAGTATTATATTTAGTGTAAATATAAAAAGTAGTATTGAATTCAGTCCCTTCACACCCTAATGTAGTAACCACTCAGAGGTACCGTTTTGGTTTTATGCCGAGGACATCGAGTAATATTGGTAAAAATTAAAAATTTTGCTCCATCACGTCTATACATAGTAATAATATGATGCTATATGATAATGATAGCATTATGATGATGCTCCCGTCTAACTCAATCAAATAGCTCAAAAGATCTCAAAACAACGAAAGATTTCCAATTTCAGAGCACTTGGATCCTGCCTTGGCTGACTAGCAATTAAATGCAATTCTTGAGCGATCATATATGTGAAAATTAAATCTTTACTAGTTATAATAGTAATAATTATAACTCGTATAATTATCTATGTCTATATATAGGGTTCTATGTAGAGTTTAAAAAAACAATGCATATGTATGGTATGAAAAAAATTGCTCTAGTTTTATATCGTGACAATTCTACATTCAACTTATCAAGTTTTACAACTGAGATATTTAATATCATAGTAATTACTAATTTATACGATTGAACGCTGAACAACTACTGTTCATTTAATATCATATTATTTTACTTCAGTGCATATAAATGTTAGAGTAACATGGATGGAGAGTAAATACTTTAAAAAAAAAAAAACGTACACTCAAATTTAATAAAAATCTCAAAGAATGCTCATGAAATTACAAAATATATTATAAATATATAAAAATACTTGGAACCCGAAAAATGTGAAAAACTGCGAATTAAAAACTACATATTTTCACCCGTCGGTATCTTAATCAAATTTTATGCCCAGAACGCTACATAATATAATATCATATTATATTATATGATCAGAATTTCATTCAACAGTGATTTCTCAAACCTACAGGAAAATGCTAAATTTAGATAATACAATTTCATGGAACTTCCCTATATATTATAAATGCCTATGTATTTTGCATATTTATATGACAAAATTGCTGTGACATTAAAGCCCCTGATCGTTCTGTGTTAGTATATTTGTATAAACACACATGCATGCATGTGCAACATGTGCATATAAATATATAATATGTTCTGTTAAGATTGTAAAAATTGTAAAATATGTGAAATCTTACCAAATCCGAGCCCGACAACACGACGCGCCCGCAACTGCAGTATACCCTCCGGTCACGTCAACGCATTCGAAACGTATTAAACTGTTACCGCTGATCGTTTTATTCCCACAAAACTGTACGTATAGACATAATACAAAATACAATGTACTAGTTCTGAACACGCGCGATAATATTATATTTTCTTTTAAAAATTTAAATAGCTGCTCGCGCGGAAACAACCCAGTATCATTAAAACATAAAGTATATGTTATATCTACACAATACATACGCAAACACGCACTGTTCAGTTCAACCTATATTTTAACTAAATTGTGTTTTATGAGACCCTTGACATAGCGAACTCTTTTATGGAACAATGAAATTTCCATTAAAAAACGTTTATACCTGTAGACTATTATACCTTATACCTATTTTTGTTTTATATAATTATATTTGTGTTTCAGAGCATTCAAAATGATCGAGGGGAAAAAAAATAGTTTTGAAAACAATAATAGCCACTTTTGACACTATTCACAACTCACCGTAGATTATATAATTTTCCTGTACTAAAATACTAATATTGTACAATAATATATTATTATAATTGTTATTATTACTATTATACGTCTTATATAAAATCATAATTTGCACTGCAGAATTCAAAAAGTGAAAACGTGTTTTACGTGGAAAAATCTGTATTTCCTTTAAACGAAATTTCCATTGAACGAATCCGTTCAAAGAGCAAACAAGTTCGTTAAACAGTGGACAGTGGAGATCCAACTGTATGTATATATATACACACACACACACACACATATATATATATATAAATATATCGTATTGACTTTGACGGAATCGCGACAGCGAAGTAAGTTCTCTCAGCGCGTACAATTCACCAATTCACGTGAAGTATTAAGTAGATACACACACACACATACACACACACACACACACACAAACACATGTGTATATATATAATTCATAAGCCGTCTCGTAGCATCGAAATGAATTTAACCGAGTTATATTGCTTGTAGTCGATCGGCTAATGGTATGGAAGGGAGGGAGGGGTGAAGGAAAGTCGTGAGCCGATGGCATCGTGTCGAACCGGCGATTTACACTGTACTATTTACTGCACGCGTATACATGCATTTATACATCTGACAAAGTCGTGGGCGTATTGATTAATTTCGTGTTCAAGACGAGCTGCTCTTCATCGTATTATGTTCTAATAAAACTATAAGCAAACACAGCGCAAATACTTTCTTAGTATTTTCTCATCCATACGGCCAGTAACCACACACACACACACACACACACACACACACTTATACAAACTCACTCATTTATCAATTGTGAGGCGTTAAAAATATAGTTTCTTACGACTAATTCACCACTACCAGCTGATATGCAACAACTATAGGCACACTGCATTATCGCATACATCGTGTTTACCGGTATGTGACTGATATTGTTCGTTCACCCTTTTCCGTTGTTACAGCAAACAATTTACTACAATGGTAGTTGGCTGTTTCAATAAAATAATCGATATTTGTAACCCCTCATAGTGGTTGTCAGAATAAGACGTTTGTTGAGTTGTTGAGTGATTATTTTACAAGTGATTATTGGTTGCTCTACATTGTACATGTATTAATTAGGTTAAGTTAAGACTATAACATACTATTATAAATAAGACAGACTGGAAGACCGAAAACATACGGTTTTTCGTGACGGTGGACGTGAAAACGTTGAGCATCGAATAACATCATGTCGATAAAGTGTTTGTAGTTTTAATTTGTGTGTACTGTGTATGGTTCATTACCTAACGTATACGTCGGGTGTGAACGGTGAACACGACTAAATATGCGTAGTGGTCATGTGATGATGTGACTCGATCACTGTGTACAGGTCAATCAAGTTTTACTTGAGATTTTATTGTACGTTCCGTTTGTAATATACATGTCCAGATAATCGGAGTACACGATACACAATGTTTAATATATCGAACCCATATATTACGCGAGACCTCGTACCGAACCGGTACGTTTTGTTTTGTTTCAACCGGTCGTTGAAATCGGTGTTCGTAACGTCTGCATGAGGACTGCGACGGCGACGCCTGGCATGAATTAAATTTATTGGGACGTTTGTATTATATGTCATACAGAACACGTATTAACGATTTATTTTAATTACTACTGACCACGGTGCCGGATTTAAGTCATGGTAAGCCAGGACAGAATCATACTCTGGTTTATAGCGATACTCTTAGGTAGATTGAGACTCCATGTACCCATTAGTCTTTTAAACTAAAAAACTAATGTCAATTGCTCTTGATAAAACGATTCTGAGTGAAATACTTATAAAGATGAAGAATATAATATTGTAGAACCAAATTTCTCCTTTAAATAGGTATAACTTTTAAATCAACTACCTATGTCAAGTATATTACAAAATAATGTAATGTCTATACCATTATAAAATAATTAGGTATTCATTGAATGTTTCTAGTCGCTACGATAAAAAAAATTGATGGTGTTGTGTTCAAAACTCCTATCCGTATTGAACATTTTTGCAATTTTTAAATAAGGTTAGAGTTTTTCTTAATGATTCAGAAGCTGTTGAGAATTTCAAAAAATGACCATTTTTAGTACCAACTGTATATAATTTTTTATCAAAAACCTTTCATGGTTGTGAAGATCACAGAAAATCGGGTGGTCGAAATCGTGTACACACCAATCACAGATATATAAAAATGCATTAAAAAAAATACACATAACTGTAGAACCAGCACATTTCTCGTTTCACTCAGAATCTAAAAAAAAATTGACAGACTTAAATATTATGGTATACTAAATACTTATTCATTCAATATATATGCAAATAAATAATAATAATATAATATGTACTAAGTTCAAAATAAATCAATGTCCAACGAACATTTTAAAATTTTGTTTTACATTTATACCTTTTATATATATTTTTGAATCACTTTATTTAGTATATGATAATAAAATGTTTTTCATATGTAATCGTAATATATTATTTTATACCATTAAAAAAATATAGCACCTCCATCTGAGGACCTAGAAAAAAACCCACAGTTCCTGTCCGTTGCAATCTCTGATAAATCTGGTAATGATCATGTATAACCTGTGCAAACAATCAGTCCAGGGAATTCCAGATGTCAATACGGACAAAACCGTATATCCTTGATGAATATTCAAACAAAAATGACAACTTCGACATCCCTAATGATATTGAATTACTGGATTTTGAATGAATTAACTACATTTTAATATTTTAAGCCAAAATAATTTCTATGTGGAAATTAATTCAACGATATATACGTAAATGGTGTCTCCATAAAGGGCATCGCTGTAATCTCTTTATTTGTATTTTTTAATATCCCTTCGATTTTTTATTTTGTGGTTGCCTCTAGGAATACTCATTTTATTGTCATGGAGTGATTAACAAACGAACAAATTTGTTCTCATTGTGAAAATATTTTATCAAATTCATGAAAGGACTTTCGTGGCGTTTTTACAGTAAGGAAACTGCACGCAGTTCTCGGAAGAAAAGAAGCACTCGCCTCGTGGACGATGTAAAAGTTTGAAATGACTGGTTCTGTTTGTGATGTGACCTAACACCACCCGGGCGAAATCGCACTCAACATAATGAACATCAAGTCGCTCTCATACAGCAAAATGTCGCGATAAGTCCACAAAAATCGATTCACAAGCGTTTGTAGCAGATGGGTATTCCGCAAAGTTCATTGCAAATATTTTGACATAAGACCTTCATTTGCATACATACAAAATTTAGCTTGTGCAAAAACTTTTGGCAATTTTGTGAATGGGTTGAAGAAAGACTGACAACGGTCAAACATTTTGCAAAAAAATAATTGATATTCAGTGACGAGATTATTACTTTCATCTCTTTGGCTTCGTCAATAAACAAAACTGCCAAATTTGGGGACCCAAAAATCCAAGAGTAATTCTTGAAGATGAAATACACCCGCTAAAGGACGATTGAGTAATGTGGTTTTTGGTACGGTAGAATAATTGCCTTTTTAAAAAAATAAATAAATAAAGAACTACTGTTACCGTAAATGATATCCAGTAGGTAGTGCCGTAGTGGTGGTTTCTTTTTTGGAAAATGTGGACTCTAAGTATCCTTAGATTCGACAAGATTGGATAACTTGTCATACCATCAGTGAAACGGTCACCTTAATCTTTAGTCAAAGAAAAATTTCTAAGTGAAGTGATCTCTGTTTGCGGTAATCAAGAGTGTCTAGACGGATACGTTTGTATTTCTTCTGTAGAATTTTCTAAAATATTCATGATTTTCAATTTCAACAAATAAAAACCAGAGCCAATTAACACTGTACTAATGCAAATTTATTTTTATATTTATTTAAAAATAATTAAATTTGTCTAAATATTTAACTAAAATAATTGACTAGTCTATAGGTAAATAAAAAAAGATTGATTGTAAAAAAAAATATATATAGATCATATTATATAAAAATACCTACCGTACATTCTTTTCGAATGGAAAATTTTTTTAGGTACAGATTTGTTTTTCATTAAATCTTACTTAATGGGGATTTTGAATTTTATTTTTCCTTTATATTAGTTGTCATTATTAATTAATTTATAATCCATATATACTTATATATTTTTCATTCAAATGAAATAAAATGTTGATGGGAAAATACGTCTATAGAGAAATAATTCTTGTATTTACTCTCATAATTCATTGAATTATACGGATTTGATCACTTCCGATGCATTTTACTAGACACATAATATAACAAATAAAATAAAATCGAATATTTAAATAAGAATTTTCGAGAAATATAAGAACTAATAATGAACCATTTTCAAATAAAGATATTTTCTCTTCGTATAACGGTCATAACTGCGTATTCAATTCCAGAAATAATAATTCAAACTAAATAAAAACGATACAAATATTTTAGTTACTTTTTTCGTGAAATTTGGAGGAATATAAAAACCCTTTAAATCTCCCTATGTATACACAAATAATAAAAAAAAAAGCTATGCATTGAAAAATCAATAATGATTTTTCAATACTTTCTTCTTTGTTCTAATTATTTTTAGCCATTTTTTCTGTATAAATAATCATAAGCACGTCAAGTGCAATAAAAATATTAAAACAAAAAAAAAAAACGTACCTACCAAAAACCCTGTGATGGCTATAAGTTTATATCAATTGTAAAATCAAAACCAATCTTTCGTTGAAAAGTTCACGGTATGGTGCCATGATAAAAATAACATTTAAAGGTTTCGTTATTGACGTTACAAAAGTAACGCATGAAACATAATCGTATACCAAGAGTGGTATTCAACTGTTTCCAGAGTTATAATTATATAAACTATAGATTTTTTAGAATTAGATCGAAAAATGGTCAAGCTAATAGTATTTTAAATTCGTTTTTGTCTAGAAACCATTTATTTATTACCGTTTATCATTGTTTTTATGTGATCGTTTACATTTTGGATACCACAGCGACTGCCAGGTATTGTTTACGTCATCATATTAGTAATCATAATGCGTGTATAATTGTGTACATACTCATGCATGCGGTAAACGCACACTATCTATACGCCTCTGAACAGTCTAAACCATCGAACAAACCCCATCATCAGATATTGTCACGCTAAATGCATTTGAAATATCGAGGTTTTGTTCGGGGTGAATAGGATAATATCACTTTGGTCATGAAGGTAATCAAGAGCAACCGGGAAGATTATACTGGAGCCATCAAAGTTTTCGTCGCGTCCAAACGTTATTGAGTTATGACAGATATTTTGTAACGAAACGACTCGGGAATCGGGAAAGGAAATTGGTAATATTGAATGGCCTTTTGGACGCGTTTGAATCCCGAACATTTCTTTTCGGCCTTGGTACAAAATATAATGTTTAGAGGACCACTTTCTGCACATAGTAGTCAATCAATCAACATCAGCAATACATAACTGTTACTATCACCAATCTCGGATTTTCTAGAATCCATTGAATGTGTGAACGATTTGAACACATGTATATTTTTCGTTTGTATATACAACACCTAGTGGGAAAATAAATTATGACATTATATTATTACTTAAACTGCGTACGAGTACAATAATTATTATTTATGCATAAGTAAGAGTAAAATATTATACCCTTATATCATTAAAAAAATTTTAAAACTGATTATTCGAGTAATTCAGTCATTAAAATAGTTCTCAATCAATGTATATTTGTGAAATGTTAGTGATAATGTATTTATTATTGGTTTCCAAACGTGTTATAAAAGAACAAATTTAAACGGAATTCGTATTCATTTATTATGTACTGTAGAATGCATGCAATATACAGAGAAAACGTAAAAGTATATTTATTAATTTATTAAAATTTATGTTAAAAAGCTTGCTTAGAAAATTCCCTCAATTATTTAATCCCATATCAATGTATTAAAAATTTGTCGAAAATTTGAATTCGATTCCGTGAAACTATATTTTTCTTGCAGATTCAAAGCTGTCCTGAAATGATGAGGAATTTATAAATATACAATAAGTCAAAAAATTTTCCTTTAAAGCAAAAACAAAGTGCGCATAGAATGTTTATCGATCGGAAATATTAGAAAGTGTATAGTTCTGTATCATCGAGGCTCTTACCGGGGCCCCAAAACTTCTAGTAAATTTATCAAAAGAACAAGAAAATATAATACAATTATATATTCCAAAAATTCATTGAGAAATTATTGTAAAAAAAAAAAAAACGAAAAGTAAATAAATATAAATAATTTAAAACCAGTTTGAATCAAATTTATTTTTTAATCATGAAATCATTTTCAAAACAATACAACATATTTTCAAGGATTACAATATTCACAATTCTTAAATTGTTTATTTATTTCCAACGAATTATGATATACGATGCAAATAAACATATTGCTTCAAATAAGTATACTTTTGTTTTATTAGCATGTTTTAAAACCAATTTAAAACTTGGATTTTACTAATCTACAAAAAATTCTGAAATAAATCTGTTATTTAGAGCCCCAGCAATAATCGCTTCAATATAAAATAATCTTCACAACCAAACCAAAACATATTCAATAGGTAAACGCAGGTCTTATTATATATAAGACCTAATATTTTAAGCCCATGATCCAAGTTTTATTTTGCAACTATAAGCTTTTGAAAGCTGTGTGTACTATGTTATTTTTTTTTTTTTTTTAAGTTTATAAAATAAATCACATGCACTTTATTATCCTGTTAATTAATATACTTTTGATTTATTTTTGTAAAATAATTTTTAAATCTTATATGGGGTTTTGTCATGAATTAATACTATTCAATAGATTGTAAATAATTTATAACATTAAACAATCATGATATTATACATCTAAATGGTTATAATTTATGTTACATAATACAAACAACATGTTGTTTTAATACATTATTTAATTATTATGCTTAAGAATAATTAATAAGTTGCTTTACACTCAATTTTGTGAAAGTTCAAACAACCTGTATCCATAGCAATTAAAATTCAAAATTGAGATAAATAAATTAGTCGTGACACATTTTAATCTAGTAAAACTGCATTGAATTTAATGCCGTAAAATTTAAAATGTCATTGTAAAAGTTCATACCCATAAAAATTCACTTAAAACCAGGTAAAGTAATACACTCAAAAGTTTTCAATTACAAACTTAAACAGATAATTTGATTAACTTAATAAAATAATTTATTTTAATTTTAAAGGTTAAAATTAGTTCGTTCCCGTATTATACTCAATTATTTCCTCTAGTATTTTAATTCGATTTACACGTTTAACATCGTTCTGCTATGTAAATTAGTTTGACACTAAGTTCCAAGTCAAACGAGAAATCCTTCACAATGGTAGTTTCCAAAATCAGATATTACCCATCATATTTATTATTATAAATATTACTTTTTGTATAACTAAACGTAGTATGGTTTCGAATATTCTTTCCATTTCTATTGGTTTCGATCATTTTTTTTATTGTGTAGGTTATTTTTATGGTTTTATTGAACTTTAAAGCTTAAAACGAATGACAATCGATTACTTTTCTGTAAACATATCACAAAGCCACCTTGGAGTCAATGGAACAAAAATATCGAAGATTATATACTCTTTTTTCCTCTGAAATCTCCAAACCGTGTAACAATGTAGGACAATGAACATGTCCTCTCTTATAGGATTTGTTGATGATATTGTAGAAAAGAAAAAAAAAATCATTAGGTAAGCGTGAACTAACCCGCACTCACATAAACCAGCAAGGTTACTTCGAATAATAAACAATTGCGGTCACTTAATGAGGAACAAAAAGCCGAAAAGGCGTTTTCGAAATGTAATTTGTTTAGGTGAAACTTTACCTAGAAACGACCTAAAATAGGTACAATTCAAATTGATTAAATGTTAGTAATGAATTCGTCAATCCTCCAATAATTGATTTACCTTTCTGGTAGGTTAAAACAATTTAACACATTCCATTTGCATATTTATAACACATGTATGTTTCCTTTAGTTAAAATGTATAATTGTTTGAGCGATTTAATTAGTCATGTATTTGATCATTCGTTGTCTGAAAAATAAATACTATTATAAATGAATAATAAAAAAAAACCGTTTTTTTTCTTTTTTTTTCACTTAATATTGTCCAAATATTTACATTATTTGACGTCAGCTATACGATTGATTCTAATCTTTTACATTTTAAAAAGTCTGTCACGTCACCGGTTTATGTTTATCTACCGTAATATTTACAGTTAAATTGTTCGTTCAGTTTCATTCATTTGGACAATTTGTAGGTACTGACTGTATTGAATATTATTTCCATTCTGTTCATACATGTTTACGAATTGAAATATTATTTTAACAGTCACTTTTGTATGTACTTCAAACGAAATGTAATTAAATAAAATCATCTTGTTTGTTTATTGCAACCAACAAATAACGTTCAATACATTTTGCAGAAACCATAATATGTTCCACATAAATCGTATTAGTGTTATTCAATGTAACTACATATCCTGTACTACACATGTTTTAATTTGTCAAGGTTTTTTTTATGAAACTTAAACAACAATATTACTAAAAAAATGTTTTTTGATAGTAGAGTCAATGTAACAAAATGTTAAATTGTTTTGGAATTTTGTAAAAAAAAACTGCCAGTACGGATGATACCAACATTATATTTTTCATGATTTGCGTTTCTGAAGTATAGATGATATAGATTATATTTCAACCAATACGCTAGGTAATCTACTGTTTTCCTATTCGGGAATATAAGAAGTATATTATAAAATGTTTTCCTCGGGTTATCAAAATATATTAAATATTAAACCATGAGAAAATAGTACAACTTTTCCTATAATTAGATTTTAGTAAGAAAAAACCCCATCAGAGTAATATAATTATGTTTCTCTGAGGGCAAAATCTAAAAAAGGGAAATAAAAGAATATAATAAAATAAAAGCTTGATTCAAAATAAGGGATTTTCAGTAAACCATTATAGTACATTTTACTAACGCAAATGTAAAAGAAATATAAATAAAATATTTCTTTATGAAATTACTTTTTCTATTTGTTAATTCTAATCAAAGACTAAATGCAAATATATAGTACTTGTTCCGGTTGCTTATAACTTTCCTAAAAAGACGAACTGTTTTTGAAATTTCAACTAAATATAAATGATTTACCGTGAAGACTATTTGATAAGTATATTGAATTATTGCAATAACAGTCAAAACACAGGTATTTATATAAAAAAAAAAATTATTATAATAATATATTCCATTACATTAATAATCCATAAAAAAATTGAAAAAAAGTTAAAACAATAATTTTTTTTTTAAATATAGTTTCAATATGAGAATATTTAGCTTTTAAAATTGGTAAAATTTGCCATTAAAAATTGTTATTGATCTGCGTAGATATAATGGTTTGTTTTAATAATAACATTTATTATATAGATAGTTAAAAAAAGTTATTTCTCAAATTTCAACCATTGGATTTTATTTGAAAGTTCGCCAATGTACATAACACTATTTTAATTATTTAGCTGGTATTTTGTTCTTTATTAACTTCATAAAACAACAATCTTAATATCACTTCGTAAAAACTTGCCTATCGTCGGGGATCATTTTAAATTTTCTTAAATTTTTAATGGACGGGATTGAAAATTTTCTCCGTCTACATTAAAGATGAACAAATAAATTTAAAGCATTGAATAATTATAATAAATCGCATTAAACGTTGTTGTAATGGTAATTGGTATTAATCACCATGAACGGTACCTAGAGTAAGGAATTAATTGCATTACTAACGGGAAAACACTTAGAATTAGTAAATTGTATAATTAAACTATCGATAACGTTACTGATGTAGTAAATCACTATGAACTTTGGATAACAACGGAGTTAGTAGATATTTATAACGGAAAATTAGGGGTTTGCGTAATAGTGTTGACAAAAAGTACGAACAATAGGAAACAAGTATTAAATAAATCAAGTAATAAATTTTATTAAAAGATTTTTTTTTAGGACAAAGAAACCATATGCATAATCTATGTTTTCGTGAAGACCTGTTCACATCTGCGAAATCCCACACCAAACGGTAGAATATACGTGATTAAACTTAGAAACTAGCATGTGCCGCCAAGGTGGAGCATTATTGTTCGCGACCATGTGACTACGCCGTGTAAATTAAATATGTCGAAAAACGTACTTAGGCCACGCGTTTATACAAAATAAGTTTACGGCAAACAATAATGTTAAAATACTCGGGGTGACCTCCCCAGTTATCAGCTGGGGTATAATATAGTCTGGAACCACCCCCCATGCGTACGTTTGACTATTTCGATACAAATGTAAATAAACTAATAATAATAATAAATGTGTTCCTGTGATAAATATTTATTCCAACATCTTCATGTGCATCCCGACTTTCGAACCGGACTTCGTCATTGTGCTATGATGGTTACAACGATCATTGTTTGAAAGATTTTCGTATTTGATTTTATGCCTAAAAACGTTCCAAACTATCGTCATATACGTCTTTGTAGAATATTATTATTAACCTCCGACGAGCAATATTAATGTCAATACACTTGGTATAACGTAAACTACACGCTGCCCAGAGTATGAACAGTTCCAGAAACCTCCCCTGAGTACATTGCACTGTGTAAACCTCATGATTTATCTAATAACTACTGCACGAATGATAAAACGGCACAGAGGATAAACTCAAGAGGAAGTGCATAATATATTTCGGTGCATACTACAATATCGAGTAAAGTTACGCCATGGCATATCTACATCGTTATTACGATAATATGATTATTTAAAAACGTTCAACGCTTTTCAAATTTAGTAGACAATGGTCCGATATGCGCTTTTCGTTCGATCCCCATCAGTGTATTTAGTAATTTAAATGTAAATATGATGAATGATATATATATATATATATGTTTTTTTATAATCCCGTAGTTTTCGAAATTCGCTTGCGTTTGGTGACGAGAATGAAACAATTATTACATAGTTATACCTACACGTTACACGTTGGCACGTGGTGCTGTAGCTTATATTATACTATTATACTTAAAGTCGTCGTTCATGTAGACGCTTTTGCCGTTTTACCTGTTTGTCCTTTGCCCAGCGTCTTTTCCAACCGGTACGGGCCGACGTACTGCTGTTGAACGTCCACGGTGGACGAGTAAACGAACTGTTCTTGGTGCATTTTCGGACGACGTGCTGCTGTGACTTCGCAAGGAACGACGTGAACAACCGGTGCAGGTCTACGACGGATGAGTTGCGCTGCTGTGAAGCCAACGGATACGTGACAACGATGTCATGACGTATTGTGGGGTACGATGCTCCGGGTGGGTATAGACGAAGACGGTATACCGACAACGACTGCAGGTACAGCGGTCACATCGGTGCGAGGATATTCAAACGGTCGTGGACGGGACGACAGGCAAGAGCCGGAGCCATGCACGCGGTTCGACGACACGGGTAGTGATCGTTACGAGCATAATATTATAATTGTTGTTGTTGTTATTGTTGTTGTTGTTGTTGTTATTGTTGTTATTTTTGTTGTTGTTCCTGTTTCCCGAGAGATGAACAATAGGAGAAACGGAATGTAATATGAAAACAAAACGGTGTGGACGCGCGTGATGGTCGGACGGATGGGGTGATATTGTTACGCGTATGGTCGCCGGTTGTGTGTAAAATAATAATAATAATAATATTACCTATTTAAATATTTCGGCGACAGAGGTGTAATCGCAACGGTTCTAATTAAAACAATAATAATTGACACCGACGCCGGTTGACTGTTATCGGAATAATAATAATATTATTGTCGCGGAGAAAACGCGTGGCTGTTACTGTGGTGCACGACCAATGCACGACTACGTCCCCTGTGCGACGCTATACACATGGTGCGCGGGCCGGACGTTTTGCCTAACTGCTTCGGTATTGCGTTTTGAACCCGGGGAGGGACACCAGCAGCGTCGTCGTCGGCCGGCGGCAGCGCGGCGGTGCGTACGGAGCCCAGTGTTTGGTAGCCTCGAATACATCTGCAACGGCGCTATCGATGGCGCGCGCGGCGAATTTATTGACGGACCACGCCAGTACGCCACCGCCGCTGCCGCCGCCGCCGACTCGGTAAGACAATATTGCTCCACTCTGTACACGCGTTTGTTTTGCGACGTGTATGATGCCGGCATCTGTGCAGCGGCCCATAGCATACGCGCGCACGTCGTATAAACGCAACCAGTCGTCGGGGTAGAGAACAACTACGTAATAATAATAATAATAGTAATAATAATGTGTACAATGGACTATATAGATCGCAGGTGACTGCAATACTGTGACAACAGTTGAAGCCTGCACTCGCCACGGTTAATGGTATACGTATTATTATAACGGTGTACCGCGACAAAGTTATCAAGTTTAAAATGTCTGATACACCCGTTTGGTCCCGCAATATAATGATTGTAACGCACAAGTGTATACTGTATAACACTTTGGTACCGTAAGAACACTTGTCAATCTGGTTTGTTATCCGCCATAGGTCAAGTTAGGTTAGAATGATAGGCACTGTCATTTTATTTTTTAGGGATGTTAGAGCAGGTACGAGAGGGGTTAGTATTGATTTAGGTTTTTCAATGACTTTGTTCATGATGTGGGACGGTTGATCGACTGGTGTTCTATTAGCTGCAGCTTTTGTAAATGTTGATTTATGATTTGTGTTGGAGATGGTGGTGTTGCAGATTTGTGGCGCATGTGGTACGGTATGTGTTGGGATGAAGTGTTTTTTGATTGATTCGATTTTTATGGCTTTATTTTTGGTACAGTTTAGTATATCTTTGAAGGTTCGGCAACCTTTAAGTTAGCTTTGTGGTTTCCACCATAATTTGCACACTTTGCGAGTTCCTTCCGTGTGCAGTATCGATGATATGCCGTTGTGTATAGAAAATGCTGTTACATAACACTCTCCTCACACCCCTCGGAACCGAATATACACGAGTGGTGTATCGCGGTCCGTCAAACAGATCCCCACTGCAGTCAAACGATTATAATAGTATAATATATATATATATATATATAGTATGACTTCTATAGAAAACTGTTTTTGCTGACGAATCCCGAAATATATATATATAGGTATATATATTAATATTATGTGATAATTAATTAAAGTCACTTTAATGCGTAAGATAAAACATCCCTCACGGAAACGCTGCTGCAGACCTCCGCTCCAGGGTTTTCCTCTTTTTTCACCCTTCTCCGGGAACGGGAAGCGTAAAAATCACCGCACCAGCCACACCTATATTCACCGTGTTTTTTACAGTTTTGGGTTTCTTTTTATAACACGCGCACACGACCGCATTATACAATATTTCATAACATAAGTATACATACATATATGCTGCTTAGTACGACGTTTCGCACTTTGAAATATTTATATAGTTTGCCACAGGCCACAGCGAAACCCAAAGGTTGAGAAACACTGCAGCTAAGTAAATTAGACGGACACGATTATTTTTCCCTATTCCGACGACACGTCGTAGTACGCGAGCACCGTTACCACGATAAACGGAAAAGATAAAATGAAATACCGGCGGCGGCCACGCCGTCTGCCACACGATAGGCGCTTCGGTAAACTGCAGATTTTTAAGATCTACAGTTCGGATGCGAGATATTTTAATACGACTATACCTATCGCTGAATTCCAAGGAAACATATACCTGTGGCAAGAAATATGGACAATCAAATAGATCGGTGAAGAGGAAAATAATATTGTATAAAACGGCAATGATATTGCTGCAAACCGTGTGTGATAACGGGAACCAAAACGCCTTCATCACGTCGTCTCTTGAACATTTATACTTTATAACATACTCTGGAGGACCTGTACAGCATATAAATACTAAAATTTACTACAGTAAGCTGAATCGGATTACTGTAGTAAATTAATAAATCGTAATAAAAATTCAATATCGGGAATACAGGTGCAACTTAATCAATCCGAATAGCACCTGCACGTCAATATGATACTATAATAACATATCGGCAATAACAATGTGTTTACGGATGCAGTTTATGATAATTATGTCGCGGCTGCAGCGGTGATCTTTCGCAAAAATCCGGTTACTATTTTTTTCTAACCCCCCCCCCCCTATATCACATGCCTTTCGCTGTCTACGCGTGTATATTATAATATTATAATATGTACCTACGAACCGCAAACATCCGTGCGGTCGGGCGTTTAACGTGTGTTTGTGCGTGCGTGCGTGTGTATGTGTGTGCGTGTATATGTATAAACGTATAATATTTTAACGTGCACGTATTTACGTGCGTGTGTGTGTGCACGACGACGACGACGAGGGTGTGCGTGGCGTGCGGGTGATGCGAGTGTGCACGCGCGCGTACATACGTATCGCACGATCGCGGAAAAAAACGGAATGCGTACGAAAACGCGCGGCAAGTATCGATTCGGGAAAACAACGCGATGTTTGGTCGATAGCCTAGCGGCGGCAGCGGACCCTTTTCGTCGAGTAGAGTCGGCGGCGGCGGCGGCGGCGTCGGCGTTGCGCATGCGCTCGCACCACGATATCCGTTACGAGCCGAGTCGGAGCAGTGCGCGGTGCCGTACAACCACCGCCACCACCACCGCCGACGACGACGAGTCGTCGCGTCCCCTTTCGTAAACACCCTGTGAAAAACGTTTGAGCGGCGGCGGCGACGATGACTGCGGCGCCATCCGAAAGTGGCTCTCTTATTTTTTGCTTCGGTTCTCGCGCGTGTGATTGTATTACGATCGCGCGTGTACGCGGACTCAGTGCGACCGAAGGACCAGCGTACATGTTATAATACGCACGTATTATTACGATGACGCGTAAAATATTATATTATTATTATTGTAATAATAGTAAAAACTGTCTATGCGACGGAATTGATGGAAATCACCTTAGGAATGCCATTTACGAATCTGCAATTCGAAGAATTTAATAATAAAAAGTCGGTTCGGGCCTAAATTAATTAAAAATAAAAAAATAACAGAAAAAGAGACGATCAAGATAAGACACTATCCCAAAAAATTCCGTTTCGGACAGATCCCTGCATCTTATAATGTGATATCTAGTATACAGCTAATATTTGTGACGGGACTGTTTTCGTTTTGGAAAGGTTTCCAGTTTATTTTGAGTCCGTTGTAGTTAGGTGTTACTATAATCACAGTCGACCTTAAACTATAAGTTCCACACCATGTCACTGCTATGTTATGTTATCAAGGTCGGAATTTCACTAATCTTGTTACTGCATTGTATTTTTTTTTTCTATTTTATTTCACCCTCATTTATATTTCTTCCTCATTGATTTATTTATATATATATATATACAATACTTTTAATCATTATTATACGCTATACGAATGAAATAAACATACCAGCATATATTGTCGTCTTGTAAACTATATCGAGTAATCAAAATAGATGAGATGACCGGGCTGCGGGAGAATGGGCAGCAGGAACAGCAAGGAGATTTAGTTGTAGGGTGCACCGCTTCAGATCTGACGATTATATGACAATTAGAGCGTTATTTTCGAAAATAAAATTATATTCTCAATGTACGCAGATGTGAGAAATTAAAAGTATAAGTGGTTCACACAGTGGTATATTCGTCGGCAATATATACAAGCATGCCACATATTAAACATAACATACAATTTTTATGTAGTAAGCGGAAGATTTTCAAGCGAATGCAACCAAAACTAGTTGGACCAGTCAAAAAACGCAAGACGACTAGTTTTCTAAAACTATTAGGTTTTAAAATGGCTAAATTATAATTATAAACTTCAGAAACTCCCAGAAAAAATCCAGAATTACCGTATAACGTAAAACAAAAATCTAATAGAATTTGTATATTCATATAACAAACAACGATCGTCCCCAAATGTTTGGAACCCTCGACCCTCGTTTTGCGTGGCGACTGACTGCGGCGCCGGTACCAAACTTGCAGTGTATAGGGGTGGTGAATGTTTTCGGGTCAGGTGCCCGAATTCGGTTTACGAAGGGTCTTAAACGAATTACAACAAATATAAATATACATAATTCGTATTATTACAAAGTTATACCAAATAACTGCAGCAAATCGAGAACTCGTCGTATATTGTAATTATTTATATGTATGCGGGAAGGAAGAAAATAATATAAGCTTACATTTTTTACACACGAACATACAACATATATAATATCTTGTTATGTAAACTGTCAATGTTTTGAACTATTCAACTTTTGAAACTTTATTTTGTGTCTCTTGAGATTCGATGTATGGAAAGTAGCTACATTACTGTATATGTAGATCGATAATCGATATTATGTAGAGAATGGTTCTGGAATTTCTCGTCTCGATTCGACAACGAAAACGGAATAAAAACCCGTAATTATTATACATGCATAAATTATAATATTTTGTTTGTACCTGTACCGCCACTCGAAGGCAACAATTATTTTAGGTATATGTGTTACAGGTTCGTCAACCCGACTGCAGTGTTTTTTAGTACGATTACGATACGTACAATATTATTTTAACAGCACATAATATAGTGAATAGTGATCGATCCCCCGACAGTGATTGGCCGTGGTTACAAAATTACATAATAATATTCATCACCGAAGTAACGAACGGTTATGTGGTGCACGTTTGCCCGCCGTTGCACATGTTCCAATAGCCACGCGATTCGATGCGTGTACCAGTGTACCTATGCCTGCGTATGATTTTATGTAGTTGTGTCTGTGTGAATGTGTATGAGTGTTTGTTCCTGTGTGCATGCGTATATATATATATATATATATATATATATGCATGTACATGTAAATTGTATAATAATGTGCATCTGTGTGTACTACTGTGTGTACATGTGTGTGTGTGTGTGTGTGTGTGTGTGTGTGTGTGTGTGTGTGTGTGTGTATGTACGTACATTTCTGGCGGCTTTCTAAATTCCGTGGCACCCTGTGCGTCAAACGCATATTGTGTGCATGCACGAGCGCGATTTTTCTGCGCAAGATCCGGAAAACTGCTACTGCCACTACCACCGAGTAGTTAATATGTATTTACACGATATCTTTATTTATTTTTATCGTTGTCATTACCGCTTTTCTCTCTCACCCTCTCTCTGTTTCTGCGTCTTATCATATCATTATCTCTCTCAATTTGTCTCTTTCTCTGACCCTCACTCTCACTCTTACTTGCCATCTCTCTCCCACTCGCTTTATCAGTGATTTCTATTTAATTTTTTTTTATTTTTTATTTTTTATTATCACGTTTTCTTTTGTCCACGAGTGCGTGTGTGCGTGTCGTTTGCTCACTTGCTCATGGGTGGGATCACGCGCGCTAAAACTACCCCAGTATATACAGTGTTCCAAAAATAACCAACCGAGAGAAGAAACAAAATGGAAAACGGAAAAAGAAAAACATATTTTTGGGTTTTATTGTTATTGTGTCTATCTAATATGTATTGCTGCAAATTTCGTCCGACCCGATGAAACGTACTCACATAATTGCATATTGTATATATTCGCATGCATACGCATATAGTATTACGAATAATAAAAATATAAATATAAAAATAAATCATAGTGCTACAGGCCGCCATACGCACGCAACCGTATATAGCGAACGATAATCATTTCTATGTCGCGCGTATAATACAATATTATAATTTATAACATATTGCATTTCATAATACTTTGGAGACAACGTGCTGAAAATGCACACACTCTTTGTATAATAATATATGTTATTATGTAGAACATAAGCTGACAAGCTCAAAACGCGGTTGATTGAGCGTGGCATGTGTGGAGCACAGCATTGAATTGACTAGATAATGTCAAAAAATGCATCAGCACAAAGACGACATTACATACCTTATATCTTGATAGAAATGAAAATATATCCAATTTTTTTCTCGATGGATTTAAGGTAAATGTAATAATTTAATAATAAAAATGCAACTAAAATACACTGAAAATTATGCAAATTGTTAATATACCTAAATAAAATAAACGATTCTCATTGCATATTATACTGTACCGTTTCAAGTTTATTTCGTTGAAAACGGTTTTAAGACGATTTTTTATTTTCTATTTGCAACTTTGTTTTACACACTCGATTTAACTTGAATTGCCGATAAAATCTCACAAATAAAATTAAGGTGAGAAAAATCTACTGTTTGGGTATTAATAATCGTAGAAGTACTAAATATTCATCAAAGTGTCAACTTTACATCAAGATCAATTAAAATTTCGTTACAATTATTTTATTACTAATTTTCTTTTTTTTTTGAAAATTATCTAAAACAAATCTACTTTTGAAGTACTAAAATAGAATAGATAACAATATAAAACTGTCGTCAGAGAAAGATTTTCACAGTTAACGCCCCAAGGCAAATTTTATTTTGCTGCTCCATTTAATTTATCAATGAGAAAACGTATTTTTAAGTATTTATTTACCATAACTAAAACAATAATATATCTTAATAACTGATACTAAACAATAATTATTGGCTTTGTTTATAAATTGTTCTGATTAAGAAAATAGTATACCAATAGTCGTGTGGTCGAATGACCCGCGAGTGATTATTAATTATTTTTACGATTTTCCCGGCAGTCGGTCGATAATTTACATGAATGTTATGTATTATAAAGAAGAAATGTTAATTATACTAACAAAATGTGTTATATTTAAATATTTAACATTTTTATTTGCCATCCTTCAGAGTAATCTCACCGTACAATACAAAATCTAAAAGCCTAGTATTCTCAAAAAATATTGGCCTAAAATTTCCAACGTCAAAAATCTACCGCCCTAGGCAATTGCCTACTTTGTCGGACTCTAAAACCGCCACTGAGTGTTGTGAAAAAAAAATTACTATTTGTATTGAATAATTTGTTCAACACACATTGACTATCCAGATATCATAATATATGTTAATATAACTATTATCGAAATAATTGATAAACAATTTTAAGTTATAAGTACTAATAAGTAATAGGTTTTAATCAATTAAGAACCGAGTACATATAAATTATATATATATATATATATATATAGATGTCGAAGAATTGTGATTTTGGTTTAGTCGTTTGGAAATTTCAATCACACAAATTCATTAATTTGCCGATTAATAGTTAAAATTATTAAGTTTTTATGTCAGATAAATGCACACATAGAATTGTTTACTTTTAAAAAAGATGCAATCGACTTTTTGTAATTATGAAATAACAATGTGAATATAAAAACAATAAATCGTTGACAAAATTAACTAAGTACAGCGTTACAGACATTACCAATGAACTTAAGTTTTCTTTTCTTGTTCATTTTCATCTGATATATTTTAAAATGTTGTAACTTGTATTTACTCGAAACTGTTTCTTTCAATCTATCATGCCATGCCAATATATTATGTGGTTTTAAAATTTGAGTATTACACAGTACTAAGTTATTTTTTTTTTTCAATTACTGGGTAAGCAAATGTCAAAAAGGTATATCGTGCAACGAGTCTAAAATACATAAGTTAAGAAAAATACCAATCATAATAGGTAGGTACTGCAGCATAAATAACTAGTTATATAGCTATTATTTTAATTTTTAACATAAATAAAGAGAAATATAAATAGTATTACTATGTTGTATACCAAAACTTCTTAACCTGTGAAGGCATTTGTCAGCAAAAACAAAGTATACTTATTTCTATACTTCTCCTCACGAATTTATTATACTCGTATACGTAATATACATCTAATATTTTTAATCGATGACTCTATGTATTTATTATATAAAAAAATAACCCTTTACAAATGTATACTTTTTAACAATAGTTACAGATGAATTATTTAAAAATAAAAATAATTTTTAATTTTAAAATACATTGTTAATGAAATCGATTTTGGAATTGTTATATTTTAATTTTTGCCCAATTATTATGTTCGAAATATCATATTTAAATTATTAGAATAAATATTTATGTTAATTTATTAGCAGTTGTCTACATAATTCTTAATCTATTTGTTTGTTCTATTATATATTAAATCTATTTCTATCAAATATACGTAAAGTTTTCAAAGTATTTTGACAAATTTTTACTTATTTAGACTTACTTAGTTTTTTTTTTCAAATACTGATAAAAAAATAAAAAAAATTTAATACAAGGTTTATTATACTTTATACTTATTGCAACTAAAAAAAATTGAAGATCGTTTCTCTCAAATTTTTTTTATAAGCCCACGAAAACAAATTTGTATAAAATATGTTAAAATCGCAATAATTTGCAAGTTATTTTATAGATAAAAATTCATAAAAATTTTTCTGTTTATACTTAAGGTTCAAAATTTTGACACTAGTTTTTCCATAAGCAAATCTTCAAAAATATATAAAAAATTTCTACCGGACCAAAAGGAAAAAATTTTATGACCGTTTGAAATTTAAATTTTTACGAAATTGCATAAAATAGCGTTTTATGGTCAAACGATTTTAAATATTTGTTATAATTCAAAAAGTATAAGTCACAGAAACATGATATTTTTACCAGTTGTTAAGATTGGTATTTTATTTATGTCATATTTTTATCATAATATTATATTGATTTTTAAGCAACCTATAGGAATTTGAAATATTCGATTTTTTTAAATTTTTTTTTATAATCGTTGATAAAAAAAATTTGGCTCGTACAAAATATTTGAAAATTTAATAGAAGATTCCAAAGAAGTTTATTCTTATTGTCATTAAAAATTATTCAAATCCATAGGCCTAATTATTTTTTTAAGCGTTTGGAAAGCAAATATTGACATTATATTTTAATTTAAATGTAACATAATATATTATATAATATACTTATTCTAGACCAACATATTATTTCCATTCAGAATCGTTATTCGTATACAATGATACCTATTATTGCATTCAAATTTAACAAATCCATTGTAATGACCTATCCTATAAACGAGGTGCACTTCACCCCCTACTATACAGCAGAATGAGTCTCATCTGGTTTTTTTTTATGTAATAGAGTAATTATACTGTATTACTGTAATTATTCTATTAAGAAGCAATCGACATAAACATTTATCGTCATATGTATTTTGTCATCCATTTCAAGAAAATAAATTTTGAGTTATTAATCTTTATAAAAGTGCAAGATTAACAAGTAATTATGAAAATTTTAATGTGTTATTAATAAATCAAGTTATTGGTCCAGAGCCATTCGGCTCTTTTTTTTTAAATGATAACAGTTAAAAACAGCAGTTTTCATCCATTAGCCTTTTATGTAAATCACAAAGTATTATATTTGTGTTTTGTACGTTTGGAAACGTTCTTTAAAAATTAAAACACACACACACACATACAAGGTGAAAATGCAAATTCCAAATCCGCGATTAAATTGATCACGTCATTCGAGTTCATCCAACCGCGTGTACTATGGATACGCCGATAAAAGCACCGTTAGGGTATAACGATAGGTTACTATTATTATAATTATATTGTACCAGGTACATCTCGTTTTGTAATAATTTAGGATATTTCAAAACAGCTTTATTATCTCTATATGAATTGTATTTCAATTCAAAAAAAAATATTAATTTGGAAGAAAATATAATAATTACCAATACATATTTTAGTCGTTTATTTATTGAAAATTAAAAATCTACATTTGAGTGGCGAGTTTAAAAATTTAAAAAATACTTACAGGACTATTTCTATCATAAAATTTTGATGTGCAGTTTGAAAACCTTTGCCCTCTTTATGTACACGTTATGATATCAAAATATTATTATTTATTAATGTTATTGACGGTCGCACGGCGAACACACGCACTGGCGGATCACGATGTATGTTAACTCCGGGGAAAAGTAGCGTGACCAAAGTTCGAGCTCCCCGGGGCAAGACGGGGGTTTCACCCCTTTTGTCAAGCCTTTTAAGGAGAGAGTCGCAGTGTTGTGTAATAAAAATAAAATCAGAGCCCAGAGGCATTAGCTTCTCCACTGAAACTCTGACAAAACTAACCCTTTTATAAATATCACGTGCGTATGGTAACTGACAGAGCTCATAATATTTATGTATGCTCACTGGCAGAGTATTCAAGTTAGATCTAGGTATTCTAGGGACACACAATATTATGCTCCGGAAAATATTATATTAATTTAAAATAATTGTTTTAAATTTTAAAATTGAATTATGTTCGACGGATCGTAAAATAATAAATAATAAACCAAAAATAATTATAAAACACACAATCATCTTATCATGTATACCAGACAATATCGTATACAATCAGACTAAAAATGAATCTCTAATTAGTTATATTAGCTATTTTAATCCCGAAATGAGTATAGATTTACTTATAAGAGCAGCTGTAATATTGTAATTTATTTTTTCGGAACTGTCTATTAATTACTGACTGTTATTGTAACAATAAAATGTACTATTATTGTAATTATATAAAAACAAATATATAACCAATATTATTAATTCCTGAGTTTCTTAGAATTTTAAATAGTAGGTTTTGTTAACAATTTATACGAAATCAATCATTTCAGAAATAATGTCGTACTACTAGGTAATATGTATACGTATCATGATCGAATTTGAAATTAATATCCATGTACTTATAAAATGTAATATTTATATAATATTTTTGTTATTGATGAAATTTGTTACAAAAAAAATTCTATATATATCCTTTGTAACTTTTTTTTTTTTTGCATTCAAAGTATTATTATATACTTAATTTATATACTTTAATTAAAGTATAATAATAAATAACTTTGGTAAATATAAATACTACTGTATAATTGTTGTGCTACTACTCACATACCGCAAATAATATCTAATACCGAAAAACTAAAAGTTAATTTTTTTCAACCTTTATTGTAAGACAATTGAAAACATTTGGGTCGGTTATATCGTTCTATCAAATATTGGTAAGTCCAATCCAAATCCGTCGTTTTATTGTTTGTTTTGTATTTGATTTTTCGGATCAACGAAAAAGATGAGTTTGTTTTTATAACTCAACTATATAGTTATTTGAAAAATAATAAAATAGGTACACTGTATACACATTCTATTTGTTTTGATATTTATTATGACGTTATAATTACACAAGTGGAATATTTCCGGAGCGGTTATTTTTTTGAAAAAAGAGCTATTCGATTTATATGATGTTCACATGCAATATGCAATAAAAATCTGTGAAGTCCACAAATCAAATAACATAAATTTAATATTATTTTAAGTCCTTCATTTCAATGACGGAGGAGCTTAATCAAATAAAAAATAAAAAATGTATATCAATATTGGCTATTATAACCTGTGTATTCGGTTAATACTTCTTTCTTGTGTGGGTGTAGCTATATTTCTTATTAACACATTCGCGATCCTCAAATACACCATTACATAAGCTGCACACTACGGATTCACACTATATTACACAGCCCGGTTGAGATACCGTTTAGAACACATTATTATACGTTTTGATAATCGGTTAAAAACAGCTTTTTTGAATAAAATTCGCACGCAATGTGATACATATCGTATTGTCGTCGCGTTATGTAATATGCGTGTTCTCGTTTCCGCAAAACTTTTTCATTCGAGTTTTAACATGAACTTCTTTCTCGGCCATAGAAACAAATTTAAACCGACCCCATTTACAATTTATACAGTGTCTAGTAGTGTTATGTACACAACATTATCATCGTCACATAGGCGTGATAAAATGTCCCAAGAAAATTGTTATTCGCATACAAGATCACGCCCTGAGTATAATAGGACTTTCTTACTTTTCTTTTTCACTCAAACAGTTGTACATAATTATTTCTCTCCCCCTTGGACCCGGCGAGTTATTATTGTGTATTACTGTATATATAATTGTATTATTATATTATTGTGTATATAAACGCGTCCGGTATAATTTCCAACATGTAATCCAACGGTTCACTTGTGTTTAGCGGTTATATTTTCGAAATTGGACCCGTTCGTTACACATTGTTTTTTATCTTATGATAGTTATATATGAGTACATATTATATAATTCCAACGCCACCAAAACCAGTTGCTAATACCAGTAGTTTGCATAATAATTCATTCGTATTTAAATTTAAATACTACACCAAAGATAGGAGGATGTACTCAACTTTCCAGCGCTGAGATGAATTAAAATCTCTTATTTGCTAACACCCTACAGCCGCCCATTGCATTTCTATGAATTATTTTATAATATTGTATAACGTAGGGGTTCTCGGTTTTCAGATTTTTTATACTATTCAATAGTTTTAGATATTAACCATAATTGAATATAAAAAAATACAGTATTGTACACGGTAACCATAATAAAACACATATATAATACTTTTTAAGTATATAAAAAAATACTAAGCAAAAATGGTCGGTCAAAGTCCACGAAAAATCCCGGTTTGTCTACATGAAATCACAAAAGTGCATATTAGCCGATAAAACGACATTTATTATGGAAAAATTCATAATCAAGTAGACGAGATAAAATAGACAAAAGCAAACGTGAACTTTTAAAATATTTTAGACCTTGAATTGCATTGCAGCTGTGGCTATATTTAAATACGCGTATAGTAGCAGCCATCCAAGAGATAGTTTCACAATATATTGATTTAGCCATGGGTTTTTATAATTATTTGAAAATTGAATTTTTATGTTCCGACGATACAAGATTTTAAATAGAATTTTCTGTCATAGGAAAACCTTTTTAACGGTACTTTTTAATATACAATTATTGCGTATTATGTGTAGAAGAAATATGGTATGTTGAAACGCCAAGTACCTAAACTGTCATTTCTAGTGCTGTTAACCAGAAAAGTGGTTTAATGGAGCCTATCGCGGCGGGTAGCGGACGACAAAAACTCTACCATGTTTCAACCCTAATATATTATATATTTATCGTGTTATTATTATTGAATTAATTATATTTTAATTGTTTTACACCCCAATCAGATATAGATTATATAATAAGTATCGTGATTAAATTATAAAATATCTAGGTATTTATTTTATATTTCTGAGATAAAATGGAATGAGCTTTACAAATGAGTTTTGTCCATATTAAATGTAACATATTTGAAACGTAGACACTAACCGCCAACCCACGCGACACTCTACCCTCATCTGATTTTACCTACTTTGCTGACAACATTTAAGCACTTAAGACTTTCGTATTGCGCTTGTATTTTATCCCTCCGGATCAGTTTTATTATTGTTACACCGATACCCAAAACCCCTAAGACACATTTTATATGTCTTTATTGAATGTCACTTTGTTATACAACCTCATACAACAGTGTAGCATGTTGAAAGTATCTCGAGATATAGAGAAATACGTAATTATTTTAAATCAAAAATATAAGTGTATTTAAAACTTCAGACATATAAAACTTTAGACTTTATGGTCTTGATAATAAATCGTATAAAAATAAAAATAAAATATCCTTCCAGTATTGGTCGCTGCGAACTATTTTTCTATTTAAAGTTAAAGAAAATTGAAATTATTACAAAAACTAATCTAATAAAATCAAAAGAAACTCATAATAGATAAAATTAAGAATTCACTTTTACATTTATTATTATTGAAAACTCAAAAAAATAAATAATTTACTCCAAAATCAGTCCTAGTCAATAATTTAAACAGTGACTTACTGAATTTTATTCTTAAAATGTTAGTCGACTCTAAGAAAAATAATTATTTCATTCTTTAAAGTTTTCGGTATCAACATAGAAATATAATTGGAAATTTTTAATCTATATGTAATAATAAAAAAAAGTGTAACACACCTTTTTTTAAGTGATACTTTAAAGTGTAAAGTGTAAACTATAAAAATATATAAAGGTTAAAGTAAATTAAAAAAAAAAAAAAAAAAAACGATTACATATTTTTAGCGTTTAATGACATATTTTCGTTATTTATATAGCTTGTAATCTACGCGCATGTAAAATTTTATTTCAGAAGTTTTTAGTACATGAACTTCCGCATCCTAATTATTATTTAGTCATGACTATGTAACGTGGATTCAAATGTAAAATACAAAGTCGCAGTTGTAAAGTTGTACTTTCTATACAAATCTACATTTTACACTTTCTTTGGATCAGGGAAAAGTTGTGCACATATATTTAGTTGTGCGTGAGCCGGAAACCAAGGAGACGGGATAGTAATTCTGTGTAAGTATTATATATTTGGCCATCAGGTCCATTTAATGTAGGTAAAAATATTTCTCTGGTTCTGTCTTATCATTTATGACCGAGCTACCGAATGACTAATCGATCCGACGTGAGTCTGCTGTCGTTGGTGTCTATTTTACTGGGATATTATATATACAGTGATTGTCGAGGATGTTTGAGCTTGCAGACTTTTAAGTATATCCCCTCTTCCACCATCGCCGGCTCTTTGGATTTATATTTCACTTTTCGTTTAATAGCTATACAATATTATCCACCACACATCTGCAAATATTCCAGATCAAAGGCCACTCAGGCCATTGTATGTTGGATGATTTTTTACGATGGTACACAGTAGATAGTTTTTTGTGAAAATTTTTGTTCGTATGCACGTTAGTTGGGATGGGTGAGAGAGCTTGGTGATTTCTTCTCTCAGGGTGATTGTCCCATCCAAAAAGCAAAACCATAGGTTACCGGGTTCGAACCGGTGCGGTAGCTGTGCGTTTTTACGCAACCACCTTATCCCACTCGTCCATGACACCCCCCCCCACACACAAATATATACACGAGTGTATGTGCTTGCACGTGTTACAAATACAAAATATATTCACAATATTTTCAAACAATATTATCAATAATTCGTTTCGCGTATACATTCGCGTATACTCTCAGTGATATAGGTTTTGATGTATTCTCGAGGGGGGGGGGGCGTTATGGTCAACTGCGTGATCCACGGCCCCTGTGCATTAAGTATTTAAAACAGTAAACTTTAGTGCAGCACCGCATCTGCTGCAACGGTACCGATACAACAAAGTAACTGCAACAACAGTAAACCAAAACAAAGGTTTGAATTGAGATAATATGCCAAAGCGACCTGGCAAAGTTTTTGGTTCGAGAAATGAATAGGTAATTATACTGGTCCATTTGGTAGAATATTCCTTGCTCCCCTTTAATTGTCTAACACAAAGAACGATCCGTCAAGAGAATTCATGATTCGCCTCCGAGTTCGTTTGGAGGTACTTATAGATAGGAACGCGGTGTAATATAGCTGTATCATGCTGGGCCAGATCGTGACTTTTGGAGGGGCCCAAAGTAAAGAATGGTAATAGCCCCGAATAAAGTAATTAACGGGTACGAGTTCTTTAACCTTTTAAAAAAATATAAAATCTGAAGTTTAATAAATGTATTAATACATTGATGAAAATACAAAGAAAAATAAACTGCAGGTGACTAAATGATAAAATTTATAGGAAGACTATATTGAAAATTAGAATACTTACATAAATTATATTTTAATATATTATGTTATTATAAAATCTAGTTAGTTATTTATTAGGATAAATTCTCGCTGTCCATTTGTAATTTTTTTCTAATAATAATAATTTTTATAAAATGTAATAATTTTTTTTTTAATATAAATTGTTTCTCAAATATTTGCAATACGTCTGTGTTATCGACAGCGATAAACTTTCAATAGCGTTTTATTTAACTTAATATCCCTTACTTACTATTTAATAAAAGAAATGAATCTTCTTGACGTTAAAAATATAAATAAAAATATTATTTTGCAGGGAGTTGTAAATTTAAAAATGAAAGTTATAATTATCTGATAATTAAAATTAGTTTAACAATCGATTGCGTTCACCTAACCTAACCTAACCTAACCTAAAAGTTAATAAGACTGAAAACTTGTAAAAATAATGTCAAATTCTATTCTCTTACTTTCTCACTTTTCAATGATATAATTATGTAATTTTGGTTGAATAAATTGTAAAGTCTAAAGAATCGAGGTTGTTTCTAAAATATATAGTTTAAAATTCAAATAATGTTTTTTCAGGAGAAAGTTCAAATGACTAACTTTTTTTCAAATGCGTAGTAAATTTAACGAATTGAACACCAATAATTACTATCGATCATTATAACCTTCTTCATTACAGCTGTTAATCTCAATACCACAAATAATTCTTAGATACAAGTTCCTGTTTCTATGGTCATATACAATAATAAATTATATGTTATACCTTACACCGATTGCACGTCTTATCCTTCGAATCCAATAATGGAAACAAATGGATTTCCTAACGTGATTAAACATGAACTAAACTAATAAGCAATGAAAATAGATAATAATATGGACTTATAATAAAAGTACGCATAATAACTAATGAAAGATTCGGTTAATAAATATCAAATTGTGTAAACAGTTGTAAAATTAAATTCTACTATGTTTCTGTGTGACTCGCGTAGCCTCCTGAATAGCAATTTCCTTCTCTCTCTCTCTCTTTGTCTCATACTCTTTTGTTACTTTACATTATTTGGATTTGAATTTATTTTTTAACTCTGTTTATACCAACAGAAATTGCGTCGTCAAAAATGATCAATCAACAATAATATTCATATTTTATAAGTGCACATTATTTAAAAATTATAATAATTACTACGACAATAAGACAGAAACCAAATTATTATTTAATTAAATTTCATTTACGTGGGATTGCATTGTATTTTTGTTATTTTCGTTGATCAGGAAAAAATACAAATTTAAGTAAATAAAGAAAACCCAGAACTTGGTTTTATGTCCAGCGTTAAAAAAATACGCTTTTGAATCACGTTTTAACATTATATTATGATAAATAAAGTAACATCGCTTATTTAAATAACAATTACAAAACACTTCTTTACATAGAAAAAGTGATAAAGAATGCAATATTATAGTAGCAGATGAATTAAATTTCAGTAACCTGAAACATAATATAACTTCACAAACACTGTAAACAATAACGAAAAGTTTTTAAAAAAAAAATACCGAACTATTTACATGAATATAATAGAATACTGTACATTTGTGGATGGACAAACAATAGTTAGATAATTATGCGTTTAACAAATATACAGAATAGTTAACAAATTAAAATCGACTATCACTCTATAATTAGGCAAAGTATCATTTAATGTTTTTCGTTCATCTTTCAAATCACTGACAATTATATTAATAGTGTTGAAAACGTAGATTTAATTTTACTTTTTACTTAAATTTCAAACCATATTTTTGACAACGTAGCTCTCTCGCAAGTCACGTGGACCGTGGTAGATTTCGACGCAATGAAATCTACTGAAAATCCACTCGGTTGTCATGGGAATCAATTATTTTAGTCGATAAAAAAAATTCAATTGGTCGAGTAAAAATGTAAATAATTTAATGAACTGTTAATTATTGTTATAACACAAAAAAGCGAAGCAGGTAACTGCTGCAGTTGCTGAAATATCCGCCACCGGCTAACATTAATCGAATACACAGACTATTTACAAAGTTATTATATCTATATTTTTTAACATTATTAATTATTATTTGATTCTATTTGTTTAACTTTTCGCCGAATCATAAACGGGGAAATCGTAATAACTTTTTTTTTTCCAATAATACCTCTTATATTGTATATAATATAATAGTAATAATAATAACAATAACGTTATATCTGTATCACTGGTTACGTCGTATTTTGGCGGATAAATTAATTTAAACGTAATTAAAATATGAAACTCATTAATTTCGACACCATTCGTACGCTCTGGACTTTCGAACAACCGTCCAACAAAAAGCAAGTTATTATATTGATAAAGTTTTGAACAATTTGTTTTTCGGCAACCGTGGTTTTTGTTTAAATTTTCACCGAATCACAACCTAGTGGCAGTTATAATTCTTTTTCCAACTTTAATACATCTCACAGATAGGTAATAATAATACTAGGTAATAATATGATCAGAGCAATTATTTTAAATGTTACCAAACATTATAGCGCGTAGTTGCGGTTGATCTTTTCCCATCGAAATTTTAAAACTGTAATATATTATCGGTGTTTCCGAATTGGGTACAAAAATCATTTTTAATGTTGATTTGCGTGCGAGGTTTTTTCGTGGTAGTGGCGATTGCGTGCACGGTTTTCTGGCAACAAAGTGGAGTTGTGTACGTGATTATTCATATATTTATAATTTACTATTTATCAAAAACACACAAAATTTTAATATGTTAATTTTATAATTTGATTAAAAAACTGTTTAATATACAAATAATTATGTGTTATAACGTAGAAGTTATTAAAAAATTAAAAAATTGCAAACTTAAATTTTAAATAAAAAATACACAAGTTAAATTAAACTAAAAAATTGAACCTGCAAGTATTTGTATGCCATACTTCAAACGGATTATAATATTATCCTCATACTAACGCATAATTTCATGGATATAATCTTATTTTTCCAAAGCCATACGTCGTTTCTGTGTCTGATTTGAGCTACGCATTTTGACATAAACATTAGTATATTTTTCAAAACTTTTAAAAATTTAAAAATAATTAGATACAAGGAGTATAAAAAATCACTGAGTTTCGAATAAAACGATTCACAAGCATTTGGTTGTACATATTTAACTATTAGAGAACTCGGCCCATATATTGATAACGGAAAATTACAGCTTCCTAATTTACTAATTTCCATTTTTGTTAGTTCTGAATGTTGACTAATAACTGAATGTCAGAAATTACAGATTTCAAATATATTGTTAAGGTGGTACTCTGCTATTGATTTGTCATCAAATCAAAATAGGTATTTGACGATTTTCAAAGTCGACCCAGAGTGTATACCAGTATTAAATACTTATGAAATCACAATCATATCTAATCACCTAATTGAATATATCGAATTAACTAAGGCACACATTTCGAACCTATCATGAAAAATACACGCACGCAATGCAGTTGTAGACCAACGTCACTTTTTTTATTGGCACGCAATTTGGATGCAGCCTATATTATACATCCATAAGAAGAAAAAAATACAATTTTGAGCAAAATTATTCGTTTTTGTTTCTCCGTACTCGTTTATTAATCACAAAGTCACAACTTCACAACACATTTTGTCTGGCAAATGCAGCAATATGTGTATTGAAATTAAACTTGCTCATTGCGTACTACATATACGCGACGCCGTTACAAAATAACATATAACGGCAGAAGGCTATTTGTCTAGTATTATATATTATTATAATACCATAGTGCGCGTCACTGGTATTTCTTTTTATTTTTTCAGACATTTTTCCAATCGTTTTACTCGCCTAAAGTGTCGTCCCATAAATGTATTCAATCCCTCGATTATTCAGTGAAACCACATGCATGCATGTATTAATAATTTTGCTACGAAACAGACTTGAACTTTTGAATAATGTAATATTTCAAACTGAAAATATTTTATTGAATATGATAATGAAAATGTTCGTATTTTAATTTTTCCCAAATTATTTCCATCACGAGTATTTTTACATAATTTCCCTTTAAAATGACTTTTTTTTTCATGATATGTTAAAAATACATTCAACTATCGATTGTTAAAATTTAAGATGAATAACTTTTTCTAGTAGATACATCGATCATATTATACTTCCATAAATATAATAATTAAAACCCATAATTATTTTAAACGTTCAAAATAAAGAAGATCATTGCTTTCGCTGGGTATCCATACCTTCCATTATTGTTTTTAATGAAAGGACGTGCATGAATAATTATAATTCAACCACGTTTGGATCAATAAACTAGTATAATGTATTCGCCGCTGCCGTAGTACAAGTACACGGTTACTGCGTATTACTGAGATAAATTATATTGTTGTCATTAATATATGTCACAAACGAAACGAGACGTATATTTACTATCGACAATCCATGAATTCACAAAAACACAACATAAATAAATAATTATAATACATTTCATACGTTATGCAGCTATATATACCTACTGTTTATTCATCGGAATAGTGTATGCAATACAACTTTGTTAGATTGATGTGCTACAATCGCGTATAAATTAAAAACTGCAGTCACTTAATTTGCACTACAATAAATTATTAGCTAAACGTATGCAATCTGCTAAGTCTCATGAATTAATTTATTGACCGAGCATCGGTAGTTAATCCACTCGAATGAATTCCTGCGAGTAGGTAATTATACAATTATTACTATTATTGGTTTTCCAACAATGAACCGAATATTATGTTCAGACTATTCAGATCATTTGCGCAATTTTTTTTTTTTTTTCAGAAGTGAAACTTTTATGTACTTTGGAAACGTAAAAAATTATACTTAAATGTTACTCAGGCGTATGTACGTCGTATTCTACGAACAGAAAGAAAAAAACTGGTTTTCTATAACAGAAAACTATTATTTGTTAATAATAAAATTGTACTTCTAGTTTCTATTGTTGGAAACCTGTTCTTATCAAGTTGAATGGCACATCCTAAATAATAAAACTGAAATGCTTTACTAATTATTGTACGCGTTTGTTGCACGTTTGAAAGGAATCATTTTGTATTTGCAGTGTAAATCCGGTATACATTTTAAACGGCGATTAAAGGTTCTCACACACTGCTGCGGTAATCGATACGTTATCGGTACGGTACACTATTTTTACATGTACCATACCGATACCGCATCACGTACCGCAGCAGTGTGTGAGAACCTTAACAGTGATTCTACTACCGATAATGAAATAGATATAGAGACGGAATGACCATACGTACGTAATAACCATACCGTACTTATCATAATAATAATATTGCCAGTGAGGCGTACACTGTATCGATATCAAGTGTTAATACGGCGTTTTCCGCTGGTTGATGAATTATTATTATTATTATTATTATTACTGTATAACTGTACAATATTATAGTATTACTGTGTTAAGTTTCACTTAATTCGCGTGTATGGTGTATAGGTATACCATTCACCAACGATTTTTTTCGTTCAAAACGTTTAAGAAATATTTACTCGAACAGAAAAAAGTGATCATACCTCGCGCGTAAATATACAAACCTATTTTGTTATTTTCCTTGTTTATATTATTTTAATTGCAACAACACGCGTATTATAGTTGTAAAGTCCATAAATACCAAATCATTTATATATATGTACTATCTTTATAATATATATAATCAATATAATACATAGAAATACGGACAAAATAATACACAGATTTATTTACTTAAAAATCTATCAAAATTCATAAAAAAAATAAGGGTAAAATATAATTATCTCTCGTTCACATTTATCCTGGTTGGATTCATGTGCACGACCAATAACCAACCTATTTTTCAGTTAACTACCTTATATACACATTTTCTAAAATATTGTCTTTATAACACATTTGCATCATTGGCCTATACTTATTACTTAATAAATGCAATTTTATAAATATTCCATGCAATTACTACACCATTTATTATTATGTGTATTGATATTAATAAAATTGTTTCTAATCTGCCGGAATCCAAGACCTTTTTCTGAGGACCTTTTGAATGTATGAAAATAAATAGCTCTTGCGTTATTTGCAAAATTCACATTCCTAAGACCACCGATCATAGAGGTCAGTATCTATAAGCTTGTGATGGAGGATAGCTGCCCATTGTGGTTGTACAGGTAACGCCTAAGTTTCTGGCACCTAACACCTTTGTTCCCATGTCGCATTGTTATTATTACAATTCATCACGCGTAAACAGTCGCAAATGCAAATAACTAAATAAAAATTTTTATCGATAAGAAGATGTAGACGAAATCATATGAATATGCAGTATGCAATATGCGTATAAAATATACATGTACACTACACAATATTACGTTCTAGTGTGATTTCAAAGCAAATAAAACGGATATTAAATAATGTTATGTACAAACGATGCAGATTCCTAGAGTGTGTGTGTGTGTGTGTGTATGTGAATATGTGTTAGTATGTGTAAGCGTGCTTGAGACGTGTTTATGTATGTATCGTGTACATTATATTAAATCGAAATCGACAATCGTACACCTGCAGGGCTGTGTACACGTCTGATCCATGCAACAACAAGAGTACGCGTTTTTATTCTTTTTTTAGACCGTATCTCTGGAGGTGTATTGCAAACATGTTATATGCAATGTACTTGGCGTGTGTGATCTTAATATAATCATCGTGCGCGCTACGTAAAATGGTATGTATTGTCGTGCAATACGACGGTATTATTATTATTGTAATAGAATAACTTGTTCGTCGACGGTGCATTCCGTTATTTATCTTTGTATTTATTTATTTTTTTATTTTTTTATTTACCGTTTGTTTATTTTATTTTTCTCCGAGTAAATAATATAATCGCGAGTACCTACAGTAGTAGTAGTAGCATAAATGGTCCTATGTGTGTGCATACTTGGGATTCGATTTCCAGAGAGGTTTGAATTCACAGTAGTCACGTATTATTTTATACTCCCACGCAACGGCACAACACTTGCAAGCACTATCAGTAAATTATACAAATACAGCCGCATGTACCGCACTACGGATCTTATATATTATATACCCGACTGTTATAACTTATAATATATCGTCTGTTAATATCGACTAATAAGCTAATTGAAACCGTCATGATAAATACATGCTTAAGCCATTGACACATGTATAATATTAATATATAAATAACTCTTGGTACATACGACTAATGAGGGAATCAGCTGTACAACGTAACAGTGAACGCAAAGCTTTGTCTGCTGCAAAACCGCGTCGAATTGAAAAAATTTGTAAATGAAAATACTTGATTTTCGTGAATGATGTAAAACGCAAACAACGGAGCTTACTTGTAAAATAATGCAATGTGAGTTCATTATTATTAATGACCGGATTTTCGAGCGCTTTTAATTATTTACCTATGCAATATATATTTTAGTATAATATGGTACATTTTTTAATTTTAATGAGCATAAACTTTTTATACTTATATGTAGAAAAATGCATTTCAATTAAGAATATGCACTATCGCCAAAATATGCGGAAATATAATGTGAAATAACATTTTTAGGATCGTTGTCTGTTATACAAGAATCAAAAAATATACAGTGATAATTAAATTATTAATTTGTTATATTCTTATTATACTTTTAACGTAATTTATACCAATTATCGGAAAACTTTAAGATGATGAAATATATATTTCAAAATAATCATTGTATTGTATTTTATAGCTCGCTTTAATGATAGTAAAACATACTATTTATTAAAAAATATCTGCCGTCACTGTATATGCTAACTAAAACAATAACTGTAATACAGTTATAGCTGATATAAAAACAAACATGAGAACGCTACTCTCTCAAAATTCGGTTACCTATTCGGCTATTCCAAACCGTTAACAATATTAGAACACATATAAAAGAGAATTGCGGAATATGTGTATAAAATGTATGGTATACCATATTACCATTTCTTCGACTTGAACTAATCTCACCGATTGGTTAGCAAACAAATTTTCTCTGAAATATTTTTAATAAATTACCTAATTTGACGTATTTTTAAATGTATAGCAGATATTAGAAAACTTATGGAAAAAAGAAAATTGACAAAAATACTTGTAAATTTTATCGATCTTAACGGAAAATTAAGCTTAATTAAGACATAAACATTTTAAGTACAAACTACAGCGTATTTTTCCATATATACCTTTTTTTTTTGACAACGCCCTTGCAGGTTGCCAATTTTCTTCCACGTCAAAATTGCCGCAAAGTGTTTCATCACAAACTAAATATATACATATATATATATTCTTATATATGTATATTGTATACCTGCCACTATGCTCCCGAAATAACCGCAAATAAGGTACATGGCAGTGGTGTAAGGTTAGTAGTGCAGTGGGGAGGGGTGATGATATATCACCTTAAAAACCTTTTTTTTTTCTACGTTAAATATTCTTAGTACAATATACATACATTACAATTTTATGAGGTATATCTTTTTATATTATGCCGTATGGTATGCAATATGACTATTTTTTTTTCTCTTTTTTCTTTTAATATTCGGGCATCATTGCTTTGTTTATTAATAAATTATACTTTAATCGATTTTAATTTTTATAAGAATATTAATCATAAAGAGTTATTCTGTATTGCTGTTATTGCTATTTGCTGTTGACAAAAATCAACATCTATCATTGCGTAACTATAGTTGTGATATAGTATCGCACCATCTCATTAGTATTAATAGATTAATGACAATATCATATGATTAACGAATTAGCTGATATTTCCATAAATATGCATTAACATACAGATTACAGATTGATGCAAGGATTTACGAGCTATCAAAAAAAAAAAAAAACAAAAAAACCAAAAAAACTTGATACTTTATTCTAATCATTAACTTTAGTTTTTTAAATACCATAATAACTTATTAAAGATGTATGTTCTTCTTTTTGTTAATGGCAGATATACAAATCTATCCCAGTAAAAAAAAAGTTCCTAGTTATGCCACTGTCACGTGGGGCCGGCCCCACTGCAATGTATATTATTCGTGTATGATTTACATTGCACCTGTAGTGTGATAGCTTTTGTAATCCTCCGGCTTATACCTAGTAAGTTATTTGCACGTGCGTAGTCAATTATTATGTATGTTATACACTTCACTGCAATATATAATGTCCCGCAATACAATATTATATTCAGTGAGCACTGTTCCCAAGGACGTACCGTGTATTGTAACGATTTCGACAAGTCCGATTACATTATATTATGTTTGTGTATACGGTAGATTTAGACTTTACATCCCCGATTCATTATAATATGCAATTTAAGCATATCCTAAGTAGCGGGTACTTACGATTTGTATGTATCATGTGTGTATAGTTGGGAATTATATGTACTAAATTACCAGGTATTGCGTGGGAGATAACTTACAATTTCAATTTACAATAAAATAGCTATAACTCGCAAACCATTTGGTCCGTGTTTTGCATTGCCAACGAGGTTTGATTTCCTCCTCTTGGGAATTAGTGACAGTTAATTATTTTAAAAATTGATAATACATAATACCAAAAGGAATGCCAACAAATGATACGTACCATTAACTAATAAATTCCGAAACACTCGTCACATTCGTCATTCGTTGACGTCCATAATCCGCGCACTATGACTATATACGATTTTATTTACACATGCATATGATATGTCTTGCACACTACATACGTGTAAAATGTAACCGTTTCCCTAAAACAACGATTTGGTTGTCGATGTTGTACTAGTTAATTCTTAGAAAATTCATATGATCAAAATAATTATATGAAACGTTTGTATATATTGATCAGAAACTGCTCGAGCTGTCTTCAAACGTTATACACATGATAGGTTTTCCAGCATACAGCATTCGAAGTTATAATTACAAATTTCAAGCTCACAACAATAATAAATAATAATAAGAAATTGCTATAGGTACAGATGTCTCAGTAAGATAAACAACATATACCGAAATCAGTCATACTATAATCTTGTATCTATCTCAATAACATCATATGGTAAATGAACACTTTGTAAAGTCTATTTTAAGATTCTCAGTAAAACAAGGAATGTATTAGTTCAATCTTTTTATTTATTTATTTTTTTTTTTTCGTGTCAGTGTGCACGATTTTGACCAGAAGTATTGCTTAGATGTATACAAACATGTAACTTTTTTAATAGGATATTTTGTTTATTTGGTGTATTAAACGGGTAATTTTTTAAATTTCTACACTTGATTATCCGAATATTTAAGAAAAATAATCTAAAAATTGCAAAAACTATACTACAATATTAATTATATGATTTTTATTTTGCTTTTAGTAGCGGCAATAGACATATTATTATTATTATTATTATTATTACTAGCTTGTATCTTACACTTATTATAATTAGATTTATAAATTTACCGTTTTCAAAAATAATGCATTTAGGCCCAGATATTTCGTAAAACCCAATAGGACATCCTATACTTAAGTATATCTTTACAGCTAGAGCATATGATTTTAATCAACATATTCCGGCAATGTCCAGTAAAGCTATATGAAGATTATTGGATTAATTATTGAACATTCAATAATCATAGGACTGTAGTGTTGATTGTATATTTGCATACCACAAATGTGTATCAAAGTCTAATAACTTTTGTCTTTTATGAATTTTTTCAACAAATTTTCAACAAATCTGATTAGGGTTTGTTATGATGTTTTATGAACATTTTATGAACATTGTGGGTCCAAATTTACGTTGGTGCCTCGGATCCAACGTTAAGTGGCAGGCCTTTTACCGAGGCATTTCTCCGGCTGCCTCCCCCCCCCCGTGGTTTTTGTAGCACTACCTGCAAGACGTAGCCTACACAGTTTTTGTTCATCATTTTTGCCTTACACGCACGCACAGAATAAATTAATCGAGCAGCGAAAAGTATACGTCGTTTTCGGTAAACAGGAATGGCTTACCGATCTCTGTTTTTCGAACAGTAATATAGCAGTAAAAAATAGTGCGTATATATTTATATATATATTGAGAGGGAAACAGTTGCCTGCGGCAATTCAACAGATCCCAATTAGCGTTTTCCACTCCGGTGACTGACTCCGTGTCTATATTAGTTCGAATCACAGCAGCAGTAGCAAAAGTAAGTCAACCGTTTTAACCTCGCAATTAATATTGTATTGACGGTAGCGTGAGAAGAGGTAATACGCGTTTGAAATCGAATTTTGGTGGATAAAAAATTGTATAGCGAAAGGAATGCGAATTATAAGAAACGGACAGCGTATATATAACTATAATATAAGTACCACTAAAATTTTTTCTCTAATATGCCATAGTCTGTAATCGAAGTTATACAAACTTTTTACTTGTGCACATAATATTTCCCGTCCAATTTGAATATTAATATGAAAACCACTATAGGTATTATCAGATACTATATTCTTCCGCATCTTATATACAGACCGTATAGCTAAATAAATAATGACTTATGGTAAAATTGAATGATATTATGATTTACGTTAGAAAACAAAAACATAGGTAATTGGTTATAAATATTTATTTTAGGAAGGAACATCACTGAAAATCTATATTAAAAATTAATAATAGTGTAAACAAAGGTTGTATTGTGGATAATACTGTACTGAGTATTTAAATTATAAATAATTGCTTAAATTTATTAAATATTACAAATAATATTAATAAAATTTAAATATATGAGTTATGGGAATACAAGTTCTAGTCCTGGAGTATTATTGTTGTAAATATTTACGACCAGTTTCGAATTAAAAAAATCATCGTCAGGTACAAGAATGACATGCAGTAGCTGTAAAAGTAGACAAAAGAAACACCTCAAAACGTCAACAATTCCGATTATCTAATATCAAAATATAAAAATATCAGATAAATCATCATCTACTATAGTATTATAGTAATAATCAGAAAAATAATATTCTGCTTTGAGATGAGAAAGATGTGACAAAAAATACAAGTAATCATTTTGAGAAAAAAAAATTTGAACAAAAAAATTTACAATCACAAGGAATGTTAAAAAGTCTTATTAATATTTTTTTCCTGCACATAAATTCAGTTATAATAACTTGACATGAAGTAGAAATAATTTTGTCAAAAACACGTATTCATCGACCACAAAAATTAGTTTTTCACCTTTCAAGACTGCCATGTTAAAAAAACGATCATACATTTCAAAACGGCGGGCGGCCATCTGTAAATTAATTAGAACTTTATTTATTCTATTATACACCTACGCCAATATATAGTTATGAACAATAATACAATTCAAGTATTACATTATATTATTGATTGTTATCACACCGACAATCTTTCTGATCGCAACTTATTACATGACGCATAATAAAATATGATAAAAAAAAAAAAAAAAAACTAAATGCTGAATTATATTATATTATGTGATATAATATAATATAAATCAGCATAAATTTTATGTCCAATGATTATTTAAAATTAAAATTTATATATCATGGCTTCATATCAACAATATAACTCACTATATTATTATATCTATTCTCAGCTGTATTTGAAGACAAATTAATGATAATAAATTAGAAAACTAAATGCGAAATTACATTGAATATGCCATTGAAAACAATTGAAATTTTCATTTGTCATTTATTATGACGTCCATTAATTAATAATTAAATATTTATCATAATATTACTTTATATAAAAAAATATAATAATAATTATTATTATTATTATAAGTTATTACTAATAATAAATTATAAGCACGCAGTTGCAGTTAGAATAATTTTTTAAAAAAATAAGAACCAAACCAATAATTAATTAGGTATATACTAATGGACAATAGCACTTGGCCAATCGATGAAATCGCCAACAAAACGACTGTAAATCACAATGCTACTTTCGACGTAGAAATTTTGTGAATTTAACGATACAAACTTTCATTTCGCTGTGCCACCTCTACAATTCTAGAATATATCGTTAACTTTTAATAAATATATCTATAGTATAATCGTATTATAATAATATATCGTATTAAATGTACAGTTTTATTTTGTTTTTATTCCATTTTTTATTTAATTGCTCAAAAATGAATTGTATAACTGAATAGTATAATATAGTGACTAGTACATGGGGTATATTATTATATAAATGATTTACTCTTGTCTTTGGACAGTTTGGGGTGATAAATAAATAAAATATTTCTATAGAAAATTGAGGTCAAGTGAAGATTGTTTTATAAAGTTTCTAACAAATTAATTATTTTGAAATTTAGTTTAATAATACACACACACACACAAATATTCATATAGGATATAACATCTTATACTCTATTCCCAAGGTAAACCTATATTTAATATAATAATCCTGCTCAACGCGCGAGTAAAGTTTATTTATTCCTTCATCTTGAACGACGTATAGCTATTCAATTTCGATAACAATATAAAATTGTTTTGTAAAGTATCTACGTATATAATATTAGTGAAGAGACATTTACTCTAATAAATAAAGTTACACACCTAAACGTCTTCATTCAATTCACTTCGAGTCAATCGTTTTATCAATTCACTCGCTGAACTTTGATTTATCGCTTTCTGAAAATATAATTTTATTCCTATGCGTTGTTCTTCTGTATTACTTTGTCGAACAAATTACACTCTGGGTGCGATTTTATAGATTCTGGACGAAATTAATAGTAGTATATAAGTTTCAGTTTAGTCTGGTAAAATATTCAAAACCATATAAACTTGTTCGTAAATACTTTATTACGTAAACGAAAACATTTGAGAAAGAATATTCAAAAATATGCACCTACGTAATACCTACGTTGAATAATATTTAAATTTTTTAGTGTTTTTGTATCCGGGTTGAGTATAATTTTCCTCGAGTATGAATAATCCATGAAGAAAAATAAATAAAAATAAATATATTTATAAGTCGAATGTATGTATAGTAATAATGACAAGAGTCGCCGCCCAGTGTCCAGTTACCGATCAAAACTCCATTAATAGACTCATAATATATTCTCTAAAAATGAAAGTTATTTCCAAAACGCATTAGCGATGAGCTTGTAGTTTTTATTTAACACGTCCAAAATGTTAAATTAAACCCAAACAGAAGACGAGGTATTAAAAGGTTTTGAAAAAAAAAAAACGAATAAATCATTTTGAGTACAAAAACAAATTATTCCTGAATGTACATTTATGTTAGGGTAGGTATTCAAATACCTATTCAGAATAACTTTTTGCCCATTTACTCGAATAAGTGTTCCGAATACTAAATAAAAGTATTCCTTTCAAACACGGGTCTATAAATGGTGTGAACTATAGTGTAACTAATTATTTACACGAATTACGATTTTTTTTCGTGGTAATGTGGTAGAGGACGTATAACTTTGAGGTAATATAATGTTAAAATAAATTTTGAATTCTCAAAATGCAATGGCCGAGCTAATAATTTTATTATTTTTATTTTTATGGAATATCTATTATAGTTCTAACGGGAATGTTAAAGTCCATCAAAATTTCAATATTTGATTAATTGCAATTTTAAAACTAAATATAAATACTACAACACTCAATGCCAATGCCAGCTAAACGTGAATAATGTATAATTCGATTTGAAAAAAGTAGGTTCAGTGAGTAGATAAGTGAGTAGGGTGTGTTAGATTTTAACTTTTTAACTACATAAAAAAATAATTATAAATATCATCATATCATAAACACAATCATTAAGTATTACGTCTCATAAAATATAAATGTATAAAAGACATCGCGACAGGTCGGAGAAAAATTACAACAATAAAATAAAAATTTATAGTAATACTCATATTTAGAAAATACGAATATGGTCTTCTATAATTTTAAATTCTAGCAGTCATTATGTTATTCATACTTTCTGGTAAGAAAAAAATTTTATTATTATAAAGCATTATAATAATAAAAATATAATAAAAAATAGTCTATCACGGCGTAATGTATATGTAATTTAATAGCACATATGATAGCAGTTGACAATAATATTATATAGTCTGGTTCATGTACAATGTTAATATAGTATAACTATTAATAAGGGACGATCACTATTTTTTATAATTTGTACTACAAATGTGTTTATAAAATTAAATTTCACACAATTAATTTTTCTTCTTATAGTACCAAAATAAATATAATATTTATATTTTTAGTAGTTTAATTAAGTTTTGTTAATCACTACCATATTATTTAACAAACACGTACTTATATTCTTAAGTATAGTAATTAACATAAAAAAAATCAGCCACAACAAAGAATTAATACTTTCCAATTCAATTTGTATTAACATATTTAATTTTGTAATCATTATACTTGAAAGTGCTGATTATATTTTATTAATAATTTTGTATTGTAACTTGTAAGTATATTACAAAATCATTAAATAATGGTTGTTATTCAATAAATTTCATTCAAAGTTTAAAAAAATATATTTATATTTTTATTTAAAAATGAAGTTCAATCATGAACATTATACAAATGTATTTTTGTGTAGAATCATAATTTTTATTATTTCTCAATCCATTTTCTTTATGTCTCCTGGTAATATATTATCTTGGCTGTTTTTCAAACCATGCTTTGCGCTTATAGTAAAACTCTCCTCCGTAAATCACTTATTAATATAGTAAAATAAAATACTTTAATAGCTACTGTGTACTTTAATCAGTGACGTAACCAATATTATTTCCCAGGGGTGGTCCAATCAAGAATATTACTTTTATCATTTTTTTTTTTTTTGGTTAATTAAAAAGTACATTTAAATATAATCGCCTTTTTATCTTTTAACCTTCATAAATTTTTTTATAATATATAATGATAGTGATATGAGTTATTATTATAAAACTTTTCGTTATTTTTCCAGGCATATTTCAGTATTCCGAGTGAAAATAAGATATCGATGACATTACCGTTTTTAATATTTAATTTAAGTTTAGAAACAAAATAATATCATTTTAATTATTCAACAGATTCAAGGTAATAATATATATTTTACAATTCAAAATTCATTGATGTATTTATCAGTTTTTTAATTAATGGAATTCCATGCCGTAGTTATATGTGCCACCGGGGGGTCCAGGATCGAATCCCAGCCCTGTTGATGCATCACAATACTATGTTTTGCGGTTTTTCAACATTGTGATTGTATATGTAGTATGTATGCGTTTTAGGAACCTTCCTTTCGGCCTCAAAGATCCAAATCAATCGAATCGGAATGAGTATTTATACATCCAAAGAGTATTCTGAATTTCTCTTGTTTTTCGGCCCCCACTGTTCCACGTCGGCCATATAAACTTGCTTTTACGTACGATCACTACACAAGAACGCACTATATACTTATCTTCCACGCCGTGTTCTATAGTCGAATGAGGTTGTTTACCAACGGGAAATCGATAGTTTTTCACAGTACATTTCTATTTTGATTATTTTTCGTGGTGTTCGCTAAGATGATTCGCAACTCTAATGTGTTTTAACCTAACCCTTGTTTTCTTTTCCCTATTGTTCTGTCGTCGCATCGTCTGTTGCTTATTGTACATGACAGACCACATTCATCGGTCACAAATTTGGTGTGTAACTGATCTAAATATAGTATCTAAATAATGATACTAATTTGCATTCAACCCTCAAGTTCACTTATTCAACAGTCGACGTCTAGGTCCAAAAATATCGATGAAATTATTCAAATAGAATAATTATAAATACTAATTTATAGCGTTTGTTTTTTTGAATAATTCACACCCAATCAAGAGTACGCATTGTGGTGATGTTTATTAACAAAACAATTAAAATAGTTGTGTTTATTCATGAAATACAGCCGATATATATATGTTTATGTATATGTTTGTATATCATCGATCATTTGATTATTAATTGAAACTGAACTTGCGCAATGGTAAACGTTGAACAGATCGTTTGAAATCTTTTTACTTTTTACAAAACGTTGCCATTCGGCGAAAACCACCAGACGTATAATAATATAAAACCAAAGTTGCACTCGACAGTAACTCGTGGTTTAATAATCTTGGAACAATAATTATTATAAAATATTCATTCCCGTTTAGTTATCAACGAAGGACTTAAGAACTGTATAAGTAAACCGTTTAGTTACGTCAGGGGGTATATTTTGTCCTAAACACTTCACAAACTATTGAAACTTATAACGAGTGCGGCGAGTAATTAAACGCGAGTTATGAATCGTTAAACGTGCACTCGAAATTGATACGGAAACACAATTATTCTGGTGGTGCGCAATTCTCTGAATGAATATTCTCTTGTTGAATTCGCAGTACGTACTGAATTCGCATATTCAATGTTTAGTTTGACTATCGTGTGCCATGTAACGTAACGGATGAATCGTTGTAATTCTCTGTATACTTTTCACCGTTTTTATTGGATATAAGTAGGTACTATGACTATACCTACTCCCACCAAAATAGATCGATGGTAAATATGCGTATGGATACCGACAATTTATCAATTTTTATCTCCCGCTCATATTAATTTATGCAATACGTCATCGTGTATTCGATTAGATTTCGAATAATTTGAATATGAATCCCTAGTGCGATTGTATATTTTCCGAACACATTTATTATTGTACACATAGTATTATTATAATAACAGTCTGGGATTGTATCATATTATTATTTTAAATTTGCATCATGTTATTATTATATATAATATTACTATAACTATTTATACAGTATTCCGTTATTTAACGCACCACGGGTGATATAACAACCCGCGTGTGCAATCTAAAATAGATTTTTCCGAAAAATATATCGAATTGCTATTAAATATTACGCGAATTTTAGTTCAGCAAATATTGTTGCACAAGAATTGCACACATTTATGTATTAATATACATGTATGATCGATTCATCAGCTGATACAGAGACTTTAAAATATTCTCAATTCTCAACTGAACAATATTATAAAATCCGAGCAAACCGAAATCAAGGTTCGTTCAACCTTATTTACAAATCTATATAGTGTACATGCGTACACTATACAGATATTTGTAACTGTTAAATAAATACGATGTTAAGGGGATTGTAAGCCATGATTTTTTTGTCTCTGTCGTTCACATGCAAAACATAGGAATTTAGACGTTTTCTAATTCCAACGTACGGTTGATAACGATCGGTCGATCAATTAATGCGATAAGAATTTTGAAAACTGATTTAAATTCGTTGTTAAGTTTATTTTAGATCGACTTTCTCACTTTTTTCATTTTGTCCCTCACAATTTCACTAAATAGAATTAAACAAATTAGAAACATAAAAACCAACAAAAGTTTATTTTTGGGAATGTTAAGTGCAAAATTTAAAATAGTGAGGAAATCAATCTAACGTAGACTTAACGAAAAATTCAAATCATTTTTCAAAATTCTTATCGCATTAATTAATCCATCGGTACGATAGAAGTAAAAAACGTCTAAAATCCTATATTACGCGAGCGATAGACAGAGACAGAAAATCATGGATTACAATCCCCTTAACAATATTATTCCCGTCGACTTAACGATTGGAAACGTACAATTTAATACATTTATGGATTATTTACTTTGGCTCACAAGAAAGGAACGGTAAATATCAATCAATTTATAAGACCAGTAAGTATATCATGTTTTTTGAAACATATTGTATTGTGAAAATTCCATTTTGTAAAAATAACTCGCACAAACATATTACTATACAGACAAAATGTTAAGACTACACATTGAATTGGTAAAATACAGTAGTACATAATATCATGTATACTATTCCATATTTCTATGTTTATAATGGACTGTAATTATAAATAAAACAAAATATTATGATATACGGAAAGACATATGTTTGATGGCGAAGTGAGTTCAGTTTAGTGCGTGATAATAATTTATTGTAATTATAATATGTCATTCTATTTTCTACGTAAACCGACAACATCTGGGTAACCCGTTTTCACAATCCCGATACACTGTTCGAATAGTTGATTATGAAAATAATCATTCTTCTCCCCCCCCCCAAACACGGCTAAATTCATTACAACGTTACTATAGAACTATAGATCGCTGTTGTTATTTTTATAATTTTATTTTAACGCTAATTTGACGTCTCGACTTGCTGCGATCGGGTGTGCGTGCAACGAAATCTATTTTTCCTCGTTAATCATCACGTATAGACGGCGACAATTTAAAAAATATATTTTCTAATTCCATGTATATTACAATATATTTGCGGTGTCGATGTGCGACGTGCGTCGATATGACGCAAAAAAACACGTGTGTGTGTGTGTATGTACATAAAACCATTGTTTATTTTTTCGGAAAATTTAAAAGTGATTTTTAAAAAATAGTTAGTTGGTGTGCGATTTTTTCTTGACAACATAAAAAATGTCTCTTATTCCACTGAACATCCTACTCCCGTTTCGCGGGTGGATCACTGTCACTGCATAGTTAATACGTATACGTATTATATGCATGTACAAGAGTATAACAAACAAGAGTATAAACAAGGTATAACAAAAGAAAATTACCAAAAAAAATAAAAACCTCCTCTGTTCTTTCATACCTTGAAGTACTATTTTTTATTATTTTTATTATTTTTTATTGAAGTACTAGGAATATCAAAACTATACATTATGTAACGTTCGATTTACTTTTCAATCTCAAAAGTTTTATTTTTGACGGGTCTTCAGTCTTTACCCTATACACTATACAGCAGTTTTTTTACTTAAATTATTATTATTTAGCTATAGACACTAATGTTTTAACAGTTTATATTGACTTAATTGTTTTAAAGCTAAGATATATCAAAATTGTTGTATGGAAAAAATCATTTAAAATCACTTTCTGTCAGTACAAGTACGTAATATTTATTATTGTACCAAATAAATAACTTAAAGTACAGTACCAATATTATTTATATATTTGTATTATTATTATTATTATTATTATTTTGTTCTCTGGTTTTTTAAACACTTCTTGATGCAAACTCGCCGCATGTTGACAGTTCTCGGTTAGCAAACTCATGTTTGTTTAATAAATAATTAGTGATTATAAATGTAATTTTTTCTTTACTTCCATAAATATTATTTTCGTAAAACGGCAATGCTTAATTTACTGAACACAAGTTCGTACCGTAATGTTATGGGGGGAGAGGGGGGAGTCTAGATAAACACGACAGTTACATTAACAGAGCCATAACAAGTTTTGCAGTTAATAGTTGTGTAAACAAATATGTACTTGAATAAAATGTAATAGATTTTATTATCACTGAGTTAATAATATATAGATAACTATGACTTAAAAAAATCCTTCTCTGAGTTAATCTAGATTAGATAAAATCGATGAGGTCAATAGGTATATATGATGTAGTTACAGCTAATATCCATAGACCATATAAGAAAGGCATTCGATTTGGGAGACCATGATTCAAACGATAAGGAAGATCAAACATCCGGCGTTCTGTGGTCGATACGATCTCATAAATAATTTATGAACATAAAGTAATTTCATATTTCGACGAACCGTTATTATCATGCATTTATATAAGTGATTCCTAACCGGTGGGGAAGAGTATATAAACGTTACTGGGGAGGCGCAAGCAGTAATCACAGAGTTCAATATTTTATTATTATATATTTTATATTTATATTTTACACTAAAGACAATAAATGAAATATGTATAACTATCGGTTATTTTTATCGTATACCAATCGATATAGATGCCACATCGATAACGATTATATTGTAAAGATTATTTGTAAAGTATATAAAAAAGGTGATAATTTTTTCAATTAATCGGGGAGCTTGAGATTTCAGAAAATCTTTAAAAGGAGCATAAAACAGAAGAGATTGGAAACCATAATAATCATATTTAAGTGATATAATAGAGTTGTTTATGGAATCTGAAGCTCAAGTTTCTATTAGCATATTGCGCATCAATATAATTTAATTTTCGTTTAACAATCAAATAAAGATAAAAAATTGAGTGCTTTTTGCTGTATTGAAACAATAAAGCACGCAGACTCGAACATCTGTGCACCGGTATACGTGCCTGGAGGGTAGATTGATGGATCGCGACCACCCGCTCTTTCCCCCGATGAAGGCTTTTCCTTTAAACAAATGACAGTGACTTCTACGGTGGCGACAGCGGGCAGGAGTTTAAAAGGCACAAGTGTAGGCTTTTGGACCAGATGAGATACATGCAGAACTCACTGCGGTAAATGAGATATTTCAAATTGACGAGCACGCACACGTGAAACTCTTAAAAGTGATAAAGCCGCTAATGGGCTACACGCGGGACCAAGGCGATTATAATAATGTTGTTGAAGAAATTCGCTCTTCCCGCGGACGATATCAATTAAAATATTGTTCCAAACGTTGTCATAGCCACCACAGCTATGCGTATTATTATAGTACATATTAGGTATACGAAAGTAATAACGGAATGCTGTTTCTCCGGTTGTGCGCGATACGTCACATCGCCGCGGTCCGCTTGTCATCCCTGGGGAGAAGGACGATTTGTACAACGTCTGCGGTTGTTGTCAGTCTACATATAGTGGATACCACGACAGCCATGAGACAAACGATTGGTGAAAATATGGGCCCGACGACGTGTAGTATTTTCAGTTTGGCTAACAGATTTGAGAGTCTACCTAATTCGAGGTGATGACGTATACCGCAACCGTACACCGTATTCGACACTCGTGTAGTTTTACGTTACGAAAAACATTGATTTGTATTTTTGGTCAATATTTTCTTTTCTATAATTCCTCCCATTCTATAATATTTACGACTTTTAAATTTGACATACCTAGTGAACCTACAATTTTACTCCGTCGCACATGCTTTTCGCATAATTTTCTCACATGACACATGACGACACAATATAATACATATTTTGTTTTCAAAATGAATAATTATCTAGTAAAGTGAGGCTTTAGAAAGCACTAACCCACTCGTAGCAATATCAAAATTAACCACACATCGAGTTTTATGAACTACAATATTATAACGTTTAAGACTTTTATGGAAAAAGGGTGTTGTTCACTGTTCAGTATGAAAATATGTTCTAGTAAAAAGTATTAGAACGCACATTTCAAATTGATATGACTCAAAATCCAATGAGTTCAACTCAAAAACACCTATATAAGAAATGTAAAACCAAAAATGCCAATACGACCAATAATCCGATATATAGATGTATATAATATATGTATAATATACATAATAATGTACCTACATTATTATTATCTATCGCCGATAGCTGCAAACCGTGACCGGCCGGCCAATCGAAACAATTCAACTGTCAATATTATAATAATAATATCATCCTTAATCGCGTATTAGTATGTGCTCGAGCCGATCATGACTCGAATTTGATCAATATGGCCACGATTGATTCACCAGATCCGATACCGTTCCGTAACATAATGCATCACTAGGACCTCGATAGTAAATTGGATTCCCAGACGTACTACGGTTTTCAAAACAGTTTGGCTTACGGGCCACATGATTCGCATTTGATTTCGGCTAGATGCGTATGCCGTGTGCATATCATTTCATTTTATTTTTTCATATCCAAATAGACGCGTCAAGGACTTTTCCCCGCCTGCCCGTATATTATTCAAATACATCTCGTGTTATACATTACGCAATAATATATAGCGGTTAATAAAACTACGAAAAACAACATTTTTCAGTTTTTCTAATGCTATTGCATTTGCAAATACATTGTAATATATTCATACCATAAGCAATGGTTAAATTGGAAAAAAAGTAAGAACAGACTTTGAGTATAGTTGAACAACTAGCGTTTCAGAGTACACTAATATAAAAGTAACCAGAATAAAATAAAGTGGTACGATATAAAATGGAGAAAATAACAGATTCATACCCCAGTATTCCCCCTCAATTTGACCTGACTATAAGAGTTCATAAGTTATTACGAAAACTGAAATCATATCAAAAAAATATTATATAATTAACTATAAAATATTTTCGTTATGCCACAATATCTTATTCAATTGGTAACGTACAGATAATATTACACGAAAACTAAAATACTCAACAACCAATATTGAAAAATAAAAATACAATCATACAATATACCCGAGTCAATTTAAACTAAAATAAAAAAACACCTTATTCGAGATAATAATTATAGTTTATGTAGTAATAATAAATGTTTGTTAAAATGTTTTTCCACCGGAGAAAATTATCTTGGTACTACAACAGATAGTAATTTTATGTTTAACCATAAATGAATAATTTATTTCGATAATTTAAATCTAAATAATTAACACTAGACAGCGCATATCTTAACATCGAGTGAATATACATTTTTCTTTTTCTTTCTTTATTAAAATATTCAAGGGTTCTTACTGCAAATATACCTACAGCTGAGACGTGTTTAAACGTTCGTATTCTGGGACATCTTCAACGAGCTAGTAAAAGGCATTTAACCACACCGGAGATCGGTGCCTATTAATCTATTTATACACAAATAAATATGGGTGAAAATAAATCCAATGAGCATTCAGCTCGCGATATCCTAGCTTCTATTCTAGCATTTGCATGTTAAAAAATATGTATATACACATTAAATAGAATAATTGAAACCTATATTGCCCTCCCACTCTTCTTCGAGTTGAAATCGATTTTACTTACAAGTCCCGAGGGAGGAATCATGTAATATTATATATTTATGAAATAAGAATGTTTTTAACATCTCGTAATGTAGGTCATCGGCACGACGTTTATAGACAAAAAAATGCATTTAAAATATTTTTCAGTTTTAGACTTTTAAGCGCGTAGGTACAGCCCACAAAAGACCGTATTTTATATCACTGTGGACAACGATTCGATGGGAACCGCGATGGTCGTGTTCAGGTCGTATACTATTATCTAATCAATCAAAGTTTACACAAAATAATTTTTACTACGCGAAATAAATTACACAATAAATATTGAAGAACAAGTTTACAAACGAAACCGGAATAATGAACACACACACATTATTGTTCTGTTAATATTATTTTCTTGTTCTACGGACGAAAAATATGACGATCGATAAGGTAATATTTTAATTCATTTTTATATACTCTTTAATGTATGCTGCAAGGCCGTTACTCGAATACCAAAAGAAGAAATATCAATTACAATTTCGAATTTTAAATTATTTAATGTTTATTTAAATCTGTAATATACGATGAATGAACGGGGATTATATGTTATAGTACAATAATATTTTTCACAATACTACTTGCCGGGTATATTATTTTTATAACAATGTTATATTATTCACATTTGCAGTGAAAAAATTATAAAAAGGCAGAATACGCATTCACGGTATACGTATTACAGACAATGTAAAAAATCAGGCATAGTATATGGTCCTCGTACTATATGAGAACAATGCAGAAATTTATTCCCATATACATACGGTTGTAGCTTCAAAACAACGAAGAACGTCGGTCGATACGTATAATATATCTGCTACCACCAAGGCAGCAACCCATGGCCCTCATTCCCTCAAAAATTTTTTCTGGAGCCCTCTAAATATTTCTCATGGTTAGAAACTCTTATTATATACCTCGTATCTTAATCAATATAACTTACAAGGTATTAATTTTATCCTAATGATTTATTTTATATTTTTTGGATTATATATGTGCGTTCTTATTTAACTCAACTCATATTTTTTTTCAAGTGTTAAAAATTTCGGTGAATACTGGTTTTGGTTGAACTCAAAAAATAATAGGCACTTATACGGAAAAAATAAGCAGTCGTTCAAACATATGAGTTGTTTTTATATAATTTATAATTACAGTTTATTTTTATTTTTTAAAAATTTTTTATGAATTTATTTATAACATATAATATTCATTAAGCTTATAACTTTAAGTCCTAATTTTGACGAATATCAAGTGTTTGTTTTATTTCAATACGCTTTTAGTGTGTGCGGTAAATCAGTTGCTAATCAGCCTACTTATTCCTACTGCACTTTTGAATGGTTGTTACTTTTATATAACATTTTTGTTTTTAAATCTAAAATTTTAGAGCTATATGATAAATATTATTTTTATTAATATTTAATTCTAATAATGATTAAACACAGAAAATGTATGTTTATATTTTAAAATATGTTCAAAAATGACATGATTCTAAAATGCACTTAAAAATGTTTATATTACCTATATCAAATGTTTTGTTTGATGATTAACTGAGACCACAATTAAGATGTACACTTAAAATAATATGACCGCGACTTTTTTATCTACTTATCTCAAAAATAACTACCGATTACAACTTTGATCCATCCAAATTTTTTTGTATGCTTTATTCAAAATTATTTAAATGAACAATCAAGGCAACTCATAATATTATTTTCGATAAATGTATAAGTATTAAATAATTTTATTTTCAATAACGTTAATTATAATATTTAATAAGGCTTTCAATAAAAAAGACAAAACTCTTAATACTTACGAAACATGTGATTTTCATAATTTTATCTATTTCCTAGATTTTGCATCGAGTTATTACTAGTAGCGTTTTGAGGTGTTTTAAAAAATAGAATCATAGTAAGTAATTCAAACGCAACATTTTTGATGTCAATGAACGTATATTTAACTATTATAAGATCCCGAAATGTGGACTAATTGGACGACGAGAGTTTGTTTATTTCGGTAGTATATTCAAATTGAATTCAATACCTAACTAATTATTTTTTGGCTCAGGTTTTTCGACGTGATTCCAAAATACATATTTATATTAGTATAATATTTTTTATATTTTTTTATATTTTGTATATCTTAAAAGGCTTTCTACATAAAACATTAGAATAATTATGGTAAAATTGAATGCTATTTTAGATAAAATTAATACAAAATAAACATACAAATATATAATATGACATATTTATGAAAGGTGGAATAGTGCTAAGAATGTTAATAGGTACGATTAATTAACTATATCGGTTTTAATAGTGGGTAAAACATAATTTAGGACGAAGGTTAAATGTAATATTAATGGATTTATAATTACTTTAAATTCGTCAAGAAATTTTATAATTGTTACGTCTGATTGGCCGTAATGTTGGTGTATGTTCGTTTGTGAAGATGAGGTTACTCGGAGAAAACTTGAATAGGAGGAATCGGCATTAATATATTTAATATAATTAATATAATATATTGACTATTGTATTTAAATAGAGCATTCTTAGCTAAAAATGTTTCTCAATAACAAACGAGACTATAATAGTTATTGTTAAATAGGTATTTCTTATGTTTTTGCTTTGCGTAATAGTTTCCGATATAGAGTATAGACGTATAGTTCCCAATATGTAATTCGAGATCATTGGTCATTACAGAGAACAATTTTTATTCTATTTTTGTCGTTTTTGCTTATGATTCGGTTTATTTGAACAAGATTTTTGAACAAGGTTTTTTTTTTTTCTGGCGAGTTTTAAAACTTCAGACTTTATAAATATTATATATTTATATTCTGGTCTTATACATTAATTGTAATATTGTAATAAACAAAATTAATATTATTATAGTCGTTCAGTTTTTATAGTTTTTTTTTTCTAAGTATGTTTAAATATGTTCTTTGCGTATTTTTTGGATCATAGAGTTTTTATTTTTCCGGACATTATTAAAAAAAAAAAAATGTAATGCAACATTCGAGGCATAATGGCTACGTATCGGTGAGCGATAGCAGTTAGCGTTTCCCGTGCTCTCAATCGATACCGGAGCTGGACGCCGAATTGTCGGTTCAGAAAATATTCGCTAGTCATTTTTCACCCGAGTTCATTATTCAAAATACCTGGATGGCTGGACATTATTATAACATGTATAACAAGTGGCAGGTGACCAACGCCCGGATAGTCGGCTACTCAGCTGCCGCCCGCGTAACATATGCTTCATGGTTTTTTAAAAAAAAAAAAAAACCGAAAACCGAAAACCTACGTACACGTATTTTAAGGTCATATTATTATTTTCATTTCAACTTCCCCCTCCGCTACACACACAAACACAGCGGTGACAACAAGATGGTAAATAGAGCACAGCAGTGGTGTATATTTGCGGGGGTCATGTACGTGAATAATATGTAAATAATTTATTCAATATTGAATAAAAAGTTTAAAACGAAGTACAGCTTCTCAAACAAAACGAAAAAGTTTCCACAATAAGCTCATATCTGTGTAATATATTAATCACATATTATTAATTTGTTGCGTGATTTCACTAGTTATCTCAGCTGCAGCCACTACATAATATAGAACTTTCTCAACTTTTAAACAAGTACAAACTTATTGAAAGAACACAACGGATTTGGTGAATTTTACTTTTTTTGTAGTTTATAATGTTATTACATTTTTTTTGGGAAACGACAAATGAATGGGATTTCATGTTTTCCATATCTAAGCAAATATTTAACCGTTATGCCAGAAACATAATTAATATCGTTTCTCTATCCTCAGAAAATTAACCTTTGTTTTATAATTTGTTGAAAAACGGTTCTTATACAATGTGTATATATATATCTGCATATTTAATTATACGTGTGTATTGGATATTAATATAGGTAGGTGCCCCCCTACCACCACCATAAAATAGTCCTAGAAATTAAATATGTCAGCTATGCTATTTATCACATCGACAAATCTGTATGTCGTACAGTACAAATTACCACAACCACCAGCAGGTACGACGACAACGACGACGATGACTTAATGAGTACACGAATATTGTTGGTGAATCGGCAGATAGTGTAAGTGCACAAGTGCGATGTGCGCCTACACTTTCTGCCGTTTCTAGTATTCATCACAACTTCAATTGTTTATTGATCGGTCCATTGATTCAATTATCAATGTATGAAAAGGTGCAATTATTTTCAGCTTGGTGAATTAAGAGAAAAAGTTGTTGGGTATACTTTGATGTGCGTAGTGTAATTAAATTATGAATCAAAATTAATTATCACTTTGAACAATAAATTTTCCTGGACTGAACTACAAAACACTACTATACTAATTGCCATCAATCATTATAAATATTATATATGTATCATAAGTCACTACATAATATAGTGTGAGAGTGTCGTATAGAAATTGTTTTGTATAATCAAACTTACAATGCGTCGTGTATTATATTTGATATTTTCGAGTATATAATAACTTATTCATATCAATAACATTCAAATTCAACACGTTTCATGCCACACGCTCACAATGTAAACCTGAATATATTATCAAGATAACTATAGATAATTTTAAACTATTGTAGGTTGATAAATATTAATTAGATACTATTTTGTAACATTTTCAATTCATCTGATTTAGTTACAATATTACCATGCACTGGTTGTTTTAATACTTTTAATTTCTCCTCCTGAAATGTTTGCATAAGTAAGTTATTGCCTATTATTCATTGTGTTTGTCGATATATAATAGGTATTTGTAAATCAATAAATTACTTTATAAGTTCAAATAGTTGTAAAAGTAATTTAAAATGTCATGAAAAAAAATTATACTTTTCACTTTTAAAGACTTAGATACAAACCATCTGACTGAGTTAACACATATAGAAGCATTAAAGACTCTCTTTTTTGATTTATTTTATAAATTTAAAATTTAACGGTGAATTCAAAATGAAATTCTATATAATTTAATAATTTTCTCGTTACTTATAAATTGATTTATTGTATTACTGATATTTTGACCCAATTTATTTTAAATTTTCCTAACAATTTACAGATGTGTTACATAACTTGATCATACTCTATTCAATTAATATGTGTATCTTATCAATGTGTATAAGATAAATCGAAAGTTACAATATAAGTCGTCTAAATTGGAAATAATAGTTGGACGTGAATGAGCCATCATTTTTATCAGCTGATTTTCAAATTGTTCGTAGTGCTTAAACGGGATGTCAATTTTTAGGTCGAAAATTTAATATATGCGCAAAAGAGTAACAACGGAAAAAATCGTACGACCATACGCGCGTTGTATCATTCATATACACTTGTTATGAAAACGGTATCGAGGAAATTATCCTACCAAACCGCAAAGTACAGATGTACTGCAATAATACTGTAGTATACAGGTTGTCCACTACGAAGATTTACTACTAATTATGCATTATGATTATTATGATGCAATGTGAGACATTAAAGAGCCAAATTTATGACTTAGGAGGGTCATACGACCCTGCACCCTACGGCAACTGTTCGGAGGATACTTAAAAAAGAAACCTTGGTAAATCATTCCATTTTATTCTTTAACACCCATGGATGTTATTAAAATATTGTAGATGTAGTCTACATATAAGCAGAGTTTACGTATACCACACCCTTCAGGTAGTTCTGAAGCAGACTCGGGAGGGTTTACCAACGGAATGGTATACAGGTCACATTGAAATCGGAAGGGTTCACAATGCGTGGCAGGTGAACTCGTCGGCGACAGCAGCAATAGCGGGTGACATGACAACAAACAAACGCTTACGCCCCCGCGTACATCGTTCCCTACGTATACGCGTGCCCTTGGCGCGTCTGTTTAGTTCGTTCCAGTCGTCGCGTTTGCGTGCGCGTTCAGACTTTCAGTGGAAGACGGTGAACCCGAAACAATGGCCGACTACGAATCTGGTAATAATTACACGCCACAAAACTACTCTTTCAGCACAGGTCAGGTGTTAGGCAGGCCCCAGTTCATAGCGGCACCAGCGCCCCGGGCTTAACCGGATTGTGCGATCGGATGCGAGGCTTGAGTTTTTTCTAAGGACTCCTAAGGGTTTTCCCTCGGCTCAGCACTGCATGATAAATATCAAATGGTTAACCTATGCTATTCAAATTAAACGAATTTCCGAAATTTATTTTCGATTTGTTCCGGTGCAGTATTTCCTTCGTCTTAATGGACAATACGCTACCTATATAGGAACTGTATTTCTGTGACCTTTTAGTCGATATGTGTAAGTGGATTGAATAATCATTTTACAAACATTATTTTAAGCAAAGCCGTAATTATTACATTGCATTATTTTTAATCGGATATTAAGCTAAATTTTATATAAGACGGATAGAAAGATCCAAAAATATATCTCCGGTGGTAGCCGTGGGCGTGAAAACATCCATTATCGAATAATATCGATATATTGTTGATATAGTTAATAATATAGATATAGTGTTTGATGTAATAATATGCGTAGTCATTTGCATGTACGACATGCTCGTTATTATTTCATTGTAACTATAACTTTAACTATAACGCACCAGTTTTGCGATGTTTATACATATTATGCTATACTTTAATGCATCATGATACATTATACAAAAGCAATGAATATAATATTTAGTTTATTAAATCACTATTTAAGTAGATACTTTAATTAATTGCATATATTCGGGTCCTTGAGGGAACCACGGACAGATTATGAAATTAAACGGGAGTTGGCCCATCATAACATGAAACTTGACCACAAAAAAAAAAATATAATCCCGATTCCCATAATCCCTTTCTCGGTGGTCCTTATGAGGTTCTATGGTCAAATTCCCTTATCCTGAATCGAAACAAGATAGATTTTGCAAACTGTGCACCTCGTATTAGTCGATACTTACGATAATTAAATAGTTTCCCTATTTCCACGCTCCTATTCGGGTTATTCACGTTAGGTAGTAAATCCGTATTAAAAGTTTGGTAAGGAAGACCGAAAATAAAGTCGATTCTTTGAACAAATGATCTTTTAATTCTTTTAATAATTTTCTCAATTTGGAATTTAAATTTTTTTTCAGTAAATTAGTAATTTTATGTGTTATGATTTGAACAATTTATGTAAATAGTAATTTGCTTTAGATTACAATTTTTTTTTATCTTTTTATCATAATTCAAAAACTAAGTCTTTTTACTTAAATCTAGTCGGATCTGAGTTCTCACAACTTTTAGGATCCAATAAATCTAGTTTGATATTTAATTATTTTTAAGTGAATACTATTTATATTTATAAATCTTTGGGATTGGCCCTTGATACAACATTTAAGATCCAATAAACAAAATTAAAAATCATTAAACGTCTTAATAACTAACATGAAATATTTAAATGTAAACATATAATAATGAAAACGATATTATTGGTATTATTATTAAATATTTAATGAACCTGTTGATAATATTTTGTTTCCGTTGATAATTTCCAGTTAAGGATAAAATAATTGTAGGGTAAAAACCTAAAGCAGTAACATTATAGATTATTTTCCATTTATCTTTACGTTTTCTGACTATTACTTGAACTTTATAATTTGTGTTTTATACCAGACAGTGATGAAGGCGAAGCAGGACTCGGCAATGTAACAAGAGTAATCATGAGGCCGGTTGGTCACAGTGGAAAAGCAAAAAAAGGACATTTATGTTTCGATGCTTCATTTGAAACTGGTAAATAATTTTGACATATCCTATTCAATAATATTGTATTATAAACAAAAGTATTTTAAATATTGTTCAATGAATGCAAGTGAAATCGAATTTTAGAAAATCGTAAATAAATATAAGTTTTTCCCGATGTATATACTCGTATACGAATTAAAAATTTGTGTTTTATAAATTGGAAATAAAATAAATTGAAGATGATTGGAACTAAATGTATTATACCGGTCTGTTATTTAAAGCCCTTTCGTAAGATTAAATCGTTGATTTACCATATTAGATTAAAATTATTATAAAAAAAATACATTTCAACAAAACCGACCAGATAAGGAAACCTGGGGTTTGCGTTTAGTTGCCGTTCATTCTTCCTGCATGATGTCAACTATGGACGGGTGAGTAAGAGGAGTGTCACAAAGTTCATGCTTTGTGCAGGTCACTAGAATTGGACTCGTTTTATTTGCCTCAATATGAAATCAATGATATAAACCATTATAATTGAAAAGCGATTGCGAGTGAAGCTATATTATTTCAAATGTTAAAAACTCGTAAAAAGAATATCATCAATAGTTTACTATTATGAAATTCAAGATGTTGATTGTACAGTTTGTCGCTCCGAGTTTGTGTTTTATTACATGGGATTAAAAGTTCTTGGGTTATTTCTACTTTTATGATATTTCGGGTTAAATTTCCAATTATAGATCTTAATACACATCCAAATCAACTTAGTCCATTCCAAAATGTTATAGTGTAACAAAAAAAGGCTATAAATGATTTTCAAGAGGTTTCCATCGGAATTATATTACCGGAGAGATCACATTGACCGGCTACTAAACGATATGGTCATATATACTCATATTCACATAAATACCAAGTGAACTGGGATTTGCTAACAAATAATGCGATAAAATCAATCACGTGTCACGTATGCAATAATTTGGGTACCTAGATAAAATTATATTTTTCCTCTTTAATAAATCGTTTTATCTCATTAATAAAATCCGAACATCATAATAAAGTAATCATTTTGAGCACTGTGCGGTTGTTTTAAAAGTAAGGGATGATATGACGCACAAAGGCAAGGTCCGAATGGTTAACAGTGAACCTGCGAGAATTGATTAATTTAATGTTGGTATATTAATATTATATACTTCTACTGCTGACGATAAAAAAAATTGAAAATTAATACATATTTTATGTTAAATTTGTTACAGTACGATGTGCAATATATAAATATATAAATATATATATAAAGTGCCTTACTGATTGCGATACAGTGAAAACCTTTATTAAGGGACATATTTATTTTTCTTATAACTATATTAGAAAAATATCCACAACTCACTAGAGTTCTTCAAATAGCTAAAACCCTGAACAGTTGATGCACAATTTTTTGGTCATATTTAGAAAATATGACCAGCCGGTTATTTAGGACAATCATTTAATCGAATTAATTAATTTGTATGGCCCACATGTACTCATCCGTATCGTAAAAAATAAAATATTTTATGGTATAAGATAAATGAGAATTACATATATTCATAGTTAAAAAATAAAAAATTCATTAGGTAGTCAAAGGTATTTATGGAACTCGTATTCTATAGTATTTCGAATTTATGGTTTTCGATAACGGAAAAAAAATTATACAAAATAGTATTCAATAATAATATTAAAATGATTATCATATATTATTAATTTTTGTGACTATTTATATTTCTTCAACAATAATTGAACGGTTAAAAATATACCTGACAATATCGATGATACCTCTATCCAATAATCAAAGCTTGAATTTTGAATGCATGATTTCAGATAAAAAAATAGTTTGTTAACTTTTAAAATATATTTTTACAGTATATATTTATATTTCGCAGCATTGGATACTTAAAAGTGTAAGTGTGAGTGTTCCGTATGTCCATCTAGTTTTTCAATACATGTAAATTGATGGCGTTTTAGAAGAAAAATAATGTAAAACTAAATTTAAAAAATAATTGGTGACTTTTGAGTTCTGACCACATAAAAAATCTAATATACAATAAATAAACAAATGTAACATCGTTTAGAATTATTAGAACATTACATTATTTAGTATGCACTAAACCTAATATTATACGATACGTTGAAAACTGTGAAGTAGGTAATACATATTGTTATATGAATTGTTATTGGACTCATAAAATATATAAATCAAAAAATTATCTATAATATTCCGGTCGACCACCTGTCCACCTATAATAAGTTTTGTAGACTCATAGTGTACATATAATCATTATCTACATCGATTCCGACACGCAAACCATTTCAAAATAACCCTAAGTATAACGACTTTTGGTTTTCGTCTACAACACATTACAAACTCACTTGGATTGATAAAAAAAAAATGTCGTGCTACAAAACGGACACTTCATCAATGCCACTGACGTATATATACGAGCGTTGGTTTAGTACCCTTGCATATTAGTTTAATAAGTAACTGGTATTTATATTTTAATTTTTTTTCCAAAACTATTAACCAATTTCATTTTTTCGAACGCTTGGAGTCCCCTTATCTTGTACTCAGAATGCTCATTGCTATTTTCTACATTTTAATTTTCACTTATCATTAAAACTGTAGCTGTACACTGTTTTTAAACACCTCTATCTGAAATAGTAAAATACCTATCAGATAGCAGAAGACGTACGCTGTTTAATGCATAGACATTTTTTTTCCTCTTTCAGAACTTATAATGTGAATTTTATACAATTCTATTTTTATAGATATAAATATTTAACACTTTACCTTTACACCAAGATAAAAGTATGGATACGAATTAAACACGAACAAATCTGATAATAGTAATAGTGTATGCAAACATATAGTCATATATACAATATACATTCATGTATATATATATCATTTATACATAATCAATTCGAATAGGCGACAAAAAAGTTTCAGGTCTATTAGCTTGTGCAAACGTATTACCCTACCCCAGGGGTGGATTGGCTCATCGGGAAATCGGGAATCTTCCCGATGGGCCGGTCCTTTTTTGAGCTGCTCTATATTATTATATACTATTACGAAATAAAAATATATTTTAATATTTTTCTAAAATAAAAATTATTAGAAAAACAATTATTATATAGGTATTATTTCGGTTAGGTATCGTAATCCATCGGCCGTCAGCTAATCGTCGGGAAAACCGATTCCGTTATCGTACTCGTATGTTTGGTTTTACACACGCTTGTAGAGTTGTAGACAACTATCTAATATTTATTTTAATAGCATTGATTATAAATACTAAAATAAAATAAATAAATTATTCTGTATAAATATTAGTATTTATTATCTGTGAGAACTGAGAATATAAAACTAGCTTATATTAACCCATTTAGATTGATGTTTTGTATAATATTTTAATTTCTAGAATTATTATAATATTTATTTATGAACTAGGTGGCTTGCGAACACTCATTTTCAATTTTAAAAGTTATTAAAACTCGCTTAAGAAATACAATGAACGAAGATAAATTAGAAGCTTTCATGCTTATGGCTTCGAACAAAAACATTTTAAGTAATGTAGATTCTGTAGGTCAACAATGATCAGTCTTGATTGTTTTGACCATTCAATACACTAATTATCAAATACTTTGAATATATATATATTATAATATAACCTTTACAGTCCCGTAGAAAATTATTATCAAGTTCAACATTATACTTGTACAATATTATCTGTTCAAATTAAACGTCAGTGATGAAGTTTTTTTATGTGTGGGTATACTTGAGTTAACTAGTATAACAGTGACATTGAATAATATACGTCTTGTATTATTTTGTGGGACAAAATGAATAATGTTCGGGTATTACAATCGCGTAAGCATCTGAAGTATAAAGTTATGAAAAAATAAATAGTATATATATAAAGTATTAATATTATATGATTCATTGGCTAATATTAATTTTTTAATTATACTAAAAATATACAGTATAATACAATATAATATAAATTATTTTTTTAATTGTTTTCCCCGTTTAAATACAATATATTAATTGTATCATGTAAATATTGTAAATATGTAATTATTAGTACATTATTGTAACCACATTATTACTTCTGTACATCAAAAATTACCAATTGTTAATTATAAGTACTTAAAAATATTTTAATTATCATGTTAATACCGTTAAAACTAATAAGTGTATGTCAAATATCCCTAGATATAGATAGCCTTAGGCTAAGAATATCTTATGTTTAAAAATAAAAATAAAAATAAAAAAATTGTATCATGTATTCATATATGTTTTTGTTAGGTAATTTAGGCAGAATCGATTTAGTATGCGAGTATGAATACGATCTTTTTATACGACCGGATACCTGCAATCCACGACACAGGTTATGGTTCAATTTTGTCGTAGAAAATACGAGACAAGATCAAGTACGAATGTTTTGAAACTAAATATGATAATTGCGTACAAACGATTGTAATAAGTTGTAATAATCAAGTTTTTATTCGATTTCAGAACGTTATATTCAACATTGTTAACATAAGCAATAAAAATAATCTTTTTAAAAACGGAATGACTCCTATAGTAAAAAGCACGAGCAGAAACACGTGGTAAGAATTCACTTAATTATTATTACTGTTTTGATATGATTAACTCACGTATGCGATGCATCTGCACTTTTACAATAATTAGGTATTATTAATAGTTAGTAATTATAATCGAGATGATATTAACAATAACAATATTAATTATTGCTTTATAAATATGAATTCCCGAATGATGGAGGGAGTCCCGTGTTTTTCATCGCAGAACACACTACTACATGCAAGATTGTAGAGTTTCGAGTATTTAGTATTATTTCGTTTCATCTTTATGTGTATCCTCATATGCGTATATGTATTTTATACATATACATACATTTATATATTCGTATATATATAAGAAATAGGCATGCCTGCATCTTCAATTTAATTAAATTTTGCCATATAAAACACGATTAAATCGACGACGGCCAGGTAGACGGTATAATACGGCGTGGCGGTACAGCATCGTATGCAATGAGCATGTCAAAAGAGGACTAATCCGGCGAAGTTGGCCGTATGATAATGTGGTGTGCTTAGTTTTTATTAGTTTTCAGTTTTATCGCTTTAGAGGCAAATTTATATACACACGGTATAGGGTTTGGTATTAAGTTGCTATATATAAACGCCGTTAAACATTTTTGCGCGTTCGAATTAAAAATTTTACATCCGTTTATACTATAATACACGTGTAATGTACGCGTGGAATTGTTCACTACCTCACGTCTCGTAACTTGTGAGTGACGTCTAAGAGCGGGGAAAAGCTTAATATACTAATAGTCCTCTATTATACCTATAAATATAGTAAGATATTTTGCCCTCTACACCGTATATGCATGTTTACCGATAATAAACCCACACATGTATGTAAATACGCCCGTGAATAGAATATTATTAGACATAAAAAACTAAATAATTATTATAAGTCAATGTGGCAGTAATAATATTTTTTTATGAAGTATTTTTTAAATTACATAAACTTAATTAATTTACTTTATAAAATCAGCTATTTAATATTTAAATAACAAAATTATTAGTCTCGATTCTTAGACAGTACATTTATAAAGTACATTGATTACGATCATAATTTATGTTTGTAATTATTGTTACGATTATAATTCAAGACATAGCAACTATTTATAAAGATAACTGATCGGTAAAACAACAATTATAACACGATAAAAAAAAAACAATTTAATTTGAAATTTGCTTCTAACGGAGGAGATAAAGTAATGCGTTATTAGTTATCACTCTGAAAATGATCTGGGTGATAGAAAGCCACCCTACGATCAGTAAGCTCTCATCTTCTATTCCTCTCCCAGATTACGTCTACTGACGTGCCATTGAAAGCCCATAAAGTGAATCGAATATCTTGTTATAAAAAAAAATTATTCGAGATTACATCAGCTTTATTATGTAATCCTCGTTATTTTTTCTAATGTACATTTTTTTTCAACAATATAGGCGTCATTGTGAAACTAGGCAATTAAATTAAGAGGTTCATCTTTTATCGATGAAAAAAAAAATTAGTTGTAGTCGACCTTGTTCCTTAATATAGTAATACATACACACACACACACACACACACACACACACACACTACGTATACGTATATACATACGCACAACTCTCATAAACACACACATCACACATAGATATATACTGTTAATTTCTAACTCACTAACAGTTTATGATTTTTTAACAATATACAAATATTAATCGTGTCCTCCGTGTAGGGAAAAATTAAAACCCGTTTTCTACCCACATATGGATTTTTAGGCCTTGCATTTGTAGTGTAAATGTACACTATACAATACACCCACAGGGACCGCACGCTGGTTAACATTATTTTGAACGTGTATATTATTACTTGTTAGTATAATGATTAGGTATATCTATATTTAATATATACAGTCAAACCTAAATATTATACAATTTAACGCAAAATTGGGTTTCTGAACCATATATATGCCTAAGAAACAATGTCAGCACGCAATTGATTCATAACAAGTAGGCATTACACAAATAATAGAATAGAATATAATACAAACCATAACGAGACACTTTTTTGCCAACAGAATTATACACGTATTGACAAACGTTCGGCATAAATAATGTGAACATTTAATATACACTTTGCCGATGACCTTATTAAAATATGTCGAGTTCAACATATCATTATATGCATTATATACAGTTATATACTGAGGTAAACGTTAAACGTATAATATCACCCTTCGCATTAATTTGACATAATATTATTATTTATTTTGGATCATTCTTCACTTGGTATCCATGCATAATTCATATTAAGGTGGTCCTAACTAATAAGGATTAAAATACATAAAATACCTAAACATTCCGGACTAGATATCTTTTGCAATTTCATTTAATATCATCGTACAAAAAACCGTTTTAGTGAATTTTGGAAGTTGTTATTCATGCTTCTACAGGTTAAAATTATTGTTGACCAATGTTACTTTTTAATTTTTGTCTCATAGAAAATAACCGTTGAACGAATTATCTTTGAAAAGATTTGCTTACTGCAAATTTTATCATAATTGAATAATATACTGTACATGATGTCACGATGAAAGAACACGAATAATTAGTTTCACTTAATACCATAAATTTAATAATCAGAATAATATATTGCAAGACGTCGAAGGTTAAGAGAATCGATTTCTTTAATACACAGGGTGTTGGCCAATCACCCTCAGCAATTTTTTTCTATCTTGAACGTACCAATTACGGCCGTAACCAAATGTAGTGGTTGTCCTCAACTCAATTTACCAACTACCCTCGCATATTATAAAGGTACAAGATTGCAAAATCTATCCATAAAATAGGGGACCTATTCCATGTAATTTGTCAATTTATATATATTACATTATATATGTGTTATGTTATGTAATAATGACTAACTTTACAAATTCTAATCTGCTAATACTTTTCTTTTAATATTTATTTATGACATTTTCGAATCGATGTAAGACCGATTGGTGGTATTTTTTAATTTTGTACACTACTACTTAAAACGACATAGTACTTATGTATGTACTTGTTTGAATTTTTTTAAAAATATTTATGAAAATAAAAATATTTGAGTGTAAACTACTTAAGTTTTTTGAAAATGTCTTTTTTGAGTCAATGGAATTCATATCCCGCAGAGAAGGTGGAAATATCAAATTTGAGGAAATATATGTGTTAACTAAATAGTTAGAAAATTATACTAATTTTTCTGATAAAGACTAATAAAAGACTATTCGTCTACTGAAATATACTTAACAAAGATCTGTAATCTGTATTTGTATTAAAATTTAACCGACTATAACGTGGATTTTTCACTCGGTAACTCCTTGGAAATCCGATTTTTTTTATTTTATACTGCATTTCATTATGTTTACGTATTAAAAAAAAAAATCAAATTCATGTCTCCGATTCACCGATGTAGATAAATATTTGGTGTGGTTTTCAGTATATTATTTTCAATCGGTTAAAAAGCACAGTTATACTATATACATCCATTACATTCACCGCTTAACCTTTGCATTTCATTCTTCCATATATAGCACGAAAACACATTTAAACTTTCTTGTTTCTTTTAATTCACGTTTCTCAAACTAACAGCATATTTACACTACCTAACTCTTTTGTAAGAAGTTCGATGCCATTATCCAATATCCATGGTTAAATAATGTATTCGAGTATAGTAGTTTAATAGAATAGTAAATGAGGATAATTTTGGATACGATACACTACTACCCGCGGTAAAATATCAATGAGGTATACTTAGTAAAAATTAGCACTATGAATGAGATGCCTTAAAGACCAAAAATATACTATAAAATATCGTTAAAAATCATTTTTTCCCGTAAAATTTCTAAATATATATTAAATATATTAAGAATTTTTAGATTCTAAACGGAGTGATGGAATCTATTGGTTCTACAATGATGCGTGTTTCTTTTTTATTTATTTATTTTTTTTTTGTCTGAGAACATCTTTTTTGGTAGTAAAAATGCTTCAATTTTCTTAAACAGCAACTTTTCTGAAAGAAAAGTGAATGTAGATGGTACTTGGGCAAGTCAAAAATACAACTTTTTTAATACTTTTTTTGAAAAATCCAAAAAACGATAAAAAAATTATAAAAAAACGGAAAATTTTACGCAAAATCACGTTTTTACAAAATACATTTTTTTGAAATGCTCTAACTCAGAAACGAAAAACCGTAATAACTTGAAATTTTCACCAAATATGTATATTAGCATTCTCTATACATACTTAAGTTTTCAAAGTATTTTGACTTATTTTGACTTATTTATAGACAATTTAAATTTTCGATTTATGTAAGTTTTTTTTTTGAAATATCTATAAAATTTATTTGGCTATCCGAAAACTCTTAAAAATTTATTAAAAGATTAATTATAAATTATACTAATTGTAACTAAAATATATATATATATATAAGCCCATTAAGCTCAAATTTGTATAAAATATTTCAAAATCACGATAATTTGCAAGTTATTTTGTGGTTGGAAATTCATGAAATTTTTTCTGTTTATACTTAAGGTTCAACATTTTAACACTAGGTTGACCATAAGCTAATCTTCAAAAATATATAAAAAAATTTCTGTCGGACTTAAAAGAAAAAATTTTATGACTGTTTTACGAATTTTTACGAAATTACATTATAATTCAATTTAAATATAAAATACTATATTATTATAATATAGACATTTTAGACAAATATATTAACTCTATTCAGATTCGTTATTCGTATACAATGATATCTATCATTGCATTCAAATTTAACAAATCCATTGTAATAATGACCTATCCTATAAATGAGGTGCATTCCACCCCAACTATACACCAAAGCGAGGCCCATCCGTTTTTTTAAATAATTAAGTGTAAACAATATAAAATCAATCAAATTTTAAATAAAAATGTATAACAATTTTACTATACAAACAAAACTTGATATTTTCAACTTGGCTTTCTTTTAATATGGAAAGGAAATTTACCGACGCACATTTTTTATTTAAACCATGTATTTATTTACCTTTACATTGTAAGTTTTTACACTAGCTGAATTACGAGAACGTGCTTCCAAAAACATCCCTAAAAATAATAATTTTTAAATTCAAAATAAAAACAAAATAAACGTTCCTATTCACATTAAAAAATGCATGAAACGGATTCGTGACAATACGAGCAAAGTGCACCAAAATCCCAGGCCTATTCATAATACAACAATAATCTTATCATGGAAATGTACGACTTTTTGGCTTTTTCTGTTTTAGGTCTCGCATACCGATTTATAGAGTGCACTACCACCGATCGCTGTATCATGACAACAACTATGTTTTAAGCATACTGTTTTCGTTCGACAAGGATGACGATAGCTATCAGTTTTCATACTCGTACCCGTATTCGTACACCCGGTGTCAAAACTATCTGTCGCTAATTGAGAAAAAGAAGCTGCCTTATTTCAAACGCGAGCTGTTGGGACAGTCCATTGTAACTCACTATACATTAATATATTCTGTCTTTTTCATTTGTTACGCATGCTTTGTACACAAATTGAGAAATAGCTGTATAATAATCGTTTATCAGATGAAAATATTGTCATGTTCATAGTATAGGCATATTATTTGTAGGGGCTTTTTATAGATGGTTTAGACTTATAACAGCAATGACTTAAAATAATATACTTAAAATTAAATCTATAATTAATAAAAATAATTAAATGTATTTTGAACCCTGATACAAATCAGATAACGTAGTATTATCATAAAAGTGAACACTTAGATTTTTCGATTATTCCTACATTCTTAGTCTGTATATACCTCATATCTGAAATCTATAGTTATTCCAAAATAGTGACGAATATTTATTACACCCACAATCTCTGTCAAACTACGGATTATGGTGGAAAGTTCAAATATTTATAAATGCAAGATGAACGAAAAATTGCTCGATAACATACTTATGATGTAAAAGCTTTACATTCCACAACAATAAATAGTGTTTTCCACTGCCGGAACGGAATTTATATAGCATTTGGTGTTATATAAAAATTATATGTACGAGCATCTCAACCGAATATAAACAATTTTCTGTGTCAATTTGTCTTACAGTAATATCACAGCGATGAGCGAATCCAGTGGTATATGAACAATTTTCATTTCTATTGAATCTCGTCGTGGAAAATCATGTTACTCGGTAAACGAATAATCCGTTATGGTTCGGTGCACTGAATAAATACGAATATCGTAATATTATAAGGGATGTTCTATCCTATACCAAGATTAGAATGTTAGGTTTCTAGAAAATTACTAACTAAAAATAACTTATTCGAATGAAAATGGATTGAATTTGAATCGGATAGTCTGTGCTGAAAATATAAAAATGTCAAACTGTCATGGTGGACTGCGATAATTTATTATTGTTCATCGGTCACTTAGACTCGTATTTAATCTATGAACTGTCGAAAGTTGAATTGTCAATAATACCAGCACCGTGAGAACATGATACAATTAGGATAAATCTTGTATGCCGGGACTATACGGATACGTGAAAAACATTTTATAACATCACGTTAAAATTACGATTTAAAAGTTTTCATACAATATAAGTATTGCAAACAAGTCTATCGTTCTTGAATTTTTTCGGTGCTATACAATTTCATGCAATAACTATGATCTCATTAATCTCAATTGACAGGGGATAAATAATGACAACAATATAATTTTTGCACAAACACCACAAACTCGTGTGCATGGAAAACCACTCATAGATCAGAAGAACGAGGAACGTAACTCGTTTCTTATTAGACAGCGCGACTCGATAAATTTTGCGGCTGGACGTACTGCGCCAATTGTTAATTTCAAAAGTCCAAGTACACAATGATAAATTTCTGCGGCCGTACTGAACCGCAAGAAATACAGCTACTACTAAGACATTAATTTCGTCATCGTAACAACATAATATATATAGTACACTATCATAAAATATTTATGTAAAATATGACGTATGGGCTTTCACTACATCACATATTTTCATCACCACGTGTTTGTACATATTGGATGGGGGAGATACTGTGATCTCAGGAATGTTAATGATGTCCCGATGAGTACCTATATCCTCGTGTCCACATAATTGGATACCAAAGGTTACCTATATCGTAACGTTACCATAATTTTTTTTCTTCAAAGCGGGACACCTGTAAATTTTAATAAGAAAACCATATCATTTTGCATAAAATAGCAATTTTTTTATCAATAAATACCTACCACAAGTCAACTTTTCTTAAAGCGGGACATTTTTAGGTTCTTTGGGGACAGCGGCACACTTAGCTCGAAAGCGGGACGTATGGTCACGTTACCCAAGTGGCACTTTTATCGGCTACAAGACGTACCTCCTTCCAAGTACAAGTTTAAACAAAGATAAATAATCGTAATAATAATTTAAAACAATTGCTGTTTGAAAATTCAAAACTTCGGTGAACTATCAAATTATTAACAAAGACCGTGGTATTATTAATAAATGCCATTTACTCTTAAAAGTTTGCTGTACTGTAGACGCTTTTAGTTTCATATTTTTTTTTCTACACAAAATAACTACTTGTTTATACGAGTATACGGTTGTAAGTAGAATACTTTCTTCTTTCTTTTTCAAGCAAAATAAAAGATTGGACTTGATTACGATTACTAATCCGAAAAACATGAAGCCAACCGAAAAAGTACATGTCGTCGTGATATTAGGTAGAGTCCACGGATCTGAGACACCAAGCTCTTATGTTTGCCAAGGTATATACGTAGAGCAATTTTTACGAATAACAAATTCAATCAAACTCAACGCATTTCTACAGGAATAATCGAATTTTTGATAAGCAATCATCCGGCCGTGGTACGTCTTCGGAAAAAAGTTGTGTTCCAATTAATACCCATGATGAATCCCGACGGAGTCACTTTAGGAAATTCAAGGTAATTATCCATAGTGCAGTAATTTGTTTAGTATTTTTTAGTTACATTAAATACAACTAATTAAAGTGATAATTTTTTAAGACTAAAGAACTCACTATAACCTACTAGCAGTACTAACCAAAATTAATTTTTAAACATGTTTAACGTACAAGTTGTAATTTGGTATTGATTATAATATGATACAATATGCGTGAATGCACAAATAATTTATGAAAGAATACCTATAATATTATTTTATATTGAATGGTTTTCCAATATAAACTTTGGAAATATTAATCAAAAAAAAAAAAAAAAAAATGTATAGCAAACCATTTATTATAATATCACGGAGGTAACGAAAAACACTCTGCGTTCGATATTGTGATGCCGAAGTTTTTAATTTACATCCATCAAAGTACCTATACCTAATAGCCAATTGATCTTTTATCAGAAAATCATTCGATTACATAATAAAACAATTATAGGATTTAGTCAGGTACAGAATATTATAGTTTAAAGATTCCAAAAAAGCCTCAATATTTTTAATAACACTAATAATTACATTTACTGTTATATTATTACATACCTATATTTTAAATTTTAAAAATAATGATATTGGAATGAAACATTTATACCGAATGTTGTTCAAAACTATACACTTATCATTCATAAATTATAACCTCACATTTTACACTATTCAAAACCTCACACATTTGATTAACACTTAAAAGTTAAATACTTTTAAATAAATAATAATTTTTTAATGGTTTTTCATATAGATGTGATTATGATTCATGTTTAATGGAACATAGAATTTCTTATAAAGCTGTATTAACTTTTTTTTACTTGTGGTTATTTTCACTGTTTTTCTGTTTAATGCATATATCTGCATTTATCGTCACCATAACATTACATAATTTAATATTAAAATGCTAAGATAAGTCGATATGTTTATATTTTTGATAAATCATAAACGTAAGTAATAATTCTTCATAATTGAAGAAACGTCAAGTAAAGAAATTTGAGGTTAATCTTGAAAAGTTTTATTTTATGATTTTGTAATTTTGATAAAATATATTCCAATATATTTGTATTATCGGAAAAAATATGCAATAAAAATAAAATAAAACAAATAACAAAATAAATAAAATAAAATGCGGTATAAATATAAGTGTGCGGTTATGACGTCCGCCGGTTGTATACGTAGTTTAATGTCACATATTATTACAGTACAGTCGAGTTTTTTAATCAATATTATGTCATTATAATTGTGTTTCCGAATTCATTTTACGATGTAACGATTGAAAAGCTATAATGCAAATAATTCAATACTGTTGCAGAACCAATTTGTTAGGAATCGACCTGAACAGAGCTTGGCATAAGATATCGCAATGGGTGCATCCAATATTATACGCAGTTTACAATCACTTGATGGAAATCGAGAAAAACGAGGTAGATATGGTCGCTACGTACAATATGCACTCTATTATATTGTATTATTATAATTTTGATGATGTACGTCACGTAATACCGTTATGTTCAAAACTTTGTTTCAGAACATGGAACTCGATTTAGTCATTGACATACATGCTCATTCGTCACTTCATGGTGTGTTTACTTACGGGAACGCGTACGACGACGTGTACAGGTCAGGTCAAATTTTCGTAAAATTAAATTAAACCACATTCTACGGTGGCTGCGAGCAACTTCCAAACTTTCGCCAAGATTAAACTTTCACGACCCGGTTTAGTTTAAATCTATCGTTTAAATTTCAAATTTATACAGGACGAATTTTTAATGAACTCCCGTGGCCTCGTTGGCCGAGTTAAAAGCCTTACGGGTTGATTTTCGCCGTCGTTTTATCTCCTCGGCCACAGCGAAATCTTGGCCAATACCTGTGCCAAAGAGGCGTTTCTCTCTCCATCATCCTCACTAGTCACTACATACAAGCAAAAGCGTATTGTGATCCCTTAAACATATAGGTATACTGACACACGAACGAACGACTTCGAGGATACGGTCGAATTCCTTTGGGTTCGCGCCCGTCATGGGTTGAAACGTATATCCAAGGCTATACAAAGATTGACCGATAACCATAATTATTAAAAGTCGTGGTACTCGCGAACGGTCGGGTTGTGTTTGTAAAATGTTTACGCTCAACGACATGTGCACGGCCACGGCGACGATGACGGTGGTATAGTGAAATTATATCGGTCGACCGGTGCCGACGCCCAAGTGCAATGACCATAATATAGTTCTCGGAATGATTGCTATCCGAAAATTTAGCAGCGATGCGGCTAACGCAGTCATACCTACGCGGTGCAGTTAATAACATCATTGAGTCGTCTAACGGTAATCGTGTCGGGATAAAATAGTATTCGCAAAAGCGGACGGACGGTAACCTAACACCGCGAACAAACATCAACGGTGTAAACCAAAGCTTAAGCTTTGTTCGGAAATTAAAGCCCGTCGTATCTGAGCGTTCCGAATTCCGCGAACGTGGCGCGCCGCCGTAGGCGAAACGACCGCCGACTCCTCAATAAGATGATAGGTACTCATCTCGTCTACTCCGCGCGACGTAATCAGCCAAAATAACCCCAGTCGAATGCATCATCAACCACTCGAACCAATCGCAGGATTCTCGTCGACAAGTCTCGCCACCAGCGCCACTGGCCGCCCACGCGTAACATCACAAAGTCGTTCTTTCGTCACCTCCTCGTCGTCATCGCCGCACTCGTATAGCAGTCTCGAGAAAACTAATTACTTCGTTTTCCCGCGCGGCTCATATATACGCACCGTAATCTTTTACCCCGTCGCGCGATGCTTATAAACTTTCGTCCGCCGAAGAACTTATATCCCCGGTGTGGTCTTCTCCCCTATCGCCGCGCTTACACTACACTACTGCGCATTACGACCCTACCGCCTAATTATTCGACAACAGTCAACAACACACCCAATTACTGAGATAAGCCTTCATTTTTGCTCCTCGTCCACCATTTCAGTGGTTTTTTTTTCCATTTATATAATATATATATACATAAGCCACTATTACAGTTTCGTTGTTTGTTTCATTTATTAATTTTCTTTTCCCATTCCAATGGCTATTTCCACAAGAAGACCTAATACGACTAGATCCTTCAATGATGTAAACTTTACCGTAATTAATGCAAAAAGCGTTATGAACAAAATTTAAAGAAAAAAACAAATAATTCTAGTAAAATATAATGAAAATCTAGCACTTCAACGATTTATGCTGTAACATTTTTTGGATATTATGTAGCAGTTGATATTTTTGATATTAACCAACAACGAAAACAACATGATAGATTTACTATCACAATTTCTTTATTATATATTTTGTCATTTATTCTTTAGTCGTTACTTTTCGTAAAACAATAAACATGTTATGAAAACAAGGTTTTGTGAACAAACACGAGGTATACGAAAAAGTAAAAAGTATAAAAGAACGTTACACCCCCATGTTTTGTCTTCGCCTTACAAAGGTAGAACTTATCAAATTTGCGTTCAGTAGAATTAATTTTGTGTTGATAGCTTTAATATTAATGTAAACTGACCTATATCAAACATCATTAGAAGAAAATTATTTGTATCTCTCGTCGTTGGTTTTTCATACTTTCATTTTTAAGCGAGTTATGCTTATGAATAATTGGTATATTGCAATTTAAAAAAGATTATAGCTAGTTTGAAAATTAAAATATTGTTAAAAACCTACGTAAAAAAATGGATAATATACTACTCTTTAAGTTTGATAATAGGTCAGACTAATATTAAAGCTGACAATACAAAATGAGTTCTACTGAACGCAGATTTGTAATATTGCACGTTTACAAGAACGGAGATAACACATGCGGGTTAGATAACACTCTTAATATGTCAAATATATGTATATATATTATATATGTTACGGCAAGTATTAAGCTTAGTCGGCTAATCTTAAGTTTAAACAATGCTTTTGGCTAATGTCAAAATGACATACTTAAGCCACAAAAACAAATGGACTATTTTAACACTATCCGATAAAATTAACATTATCCAACTGCTATTGGATAATGACTCAATAGCATTAGCCATACAGTTAAAACTATTTACAATTATAAAACAATATTTTAAAATTGAAACTTGTAATGAATAATGTTGGGTGGTTGGAAGTAAAGTAATTGCTATAATATAAATATTATATACAGTTGTGTACCTACATTTTAATATTATTTTAAAATTGTATTAAAAAAGAACCGGATGGGCCTCGCTCTTGGGGGTGCAGTGCACCTCGTTAGGTCATTACGGGCGTGGACCAATAGCGCCTAAAACAAAATTTGTATACTAGGGTCGATATAACAATTGCGCTCTTTATATTTTACGGTCAATATACCAATTTAATATATTTTATAACTGTGTATTATTATATATATATATATATTAATATAGGGAATTTTATGAAACGTTATTATTATTATGCATATATTTTGATTACGGAAGTATACATTTGAGTGATGGACAAAAACAAGTTTTCATTATTATCGGATATATTTTATCAGCCTAATTGTTTCGTTGCACACAATATATACTGTAGATAGAAGAACACATTGATGATACCCAGTATAAATATAAATCATATTGATAGGATTAAACATCATGATTACCTTAAATTCAAAATCGTATTATTATTATTATATCTTTGTGATTTAACCACCTATTTTCTTATTATTATTAATATTATTTTATTTTAATTTTCATTAACTAAATTGTATAAAGCTTATACGTTTCATCTAAATGGAAGATTTTTACTTTTAACTCACAAAAAAATCGGTTATTAAGTTTTCCTTAGGTAATGTAAAATGTATTGAGCGCAATTGGTATATAGACCCTAAAATATTTCAAGCGCAATTGGTATATAAAAAGATAATTTTAAGCACAATTGGTAAACTCCCGTCATAACAATGGATTTGTTAAATTTGAATGAAATGATAGGTATCATTGTATACGAATAACGATTCTGAACGGAGATCATAATATCTTGGTCTAAAATGGGTATATAATAATATGGTATCTTATATTTGAATTGAAATGCAATAGTATGAAATTTTGTAGAAATTTAAATTTCAAACAGTCATAAAAATTTTTTTTTAAAGTCCAGTAGAAATTGTTTTATAGCTTTTTGAAGAGTAACTTATTGGATAACCCAGTGTTAAAATGTTAATCCTTAAGTATAAACTAAAAAATATTAATGAATTTTCAACTACAAAATAACTTGCAAATCATCGCGATCTTAACATATTTTATACAAATTTGAAATTTATGGGCTTATAAAAAAAATTTGAGTATAAAAATCTACAATATTTTCTAGTTGCGATAAGTATAACTTATAATAAACATTGAATTAAATTTTCAAGAGTTTTTGGCCAGCCAAATAAATTGTATAGATATTTCAAGAAAAAAACTTACAAAAATCGAAAATTTAAATTGTCTATAAATAAGTCAAAATAAGTCAAAATACTTTAAAAACTTAACCATGTATAGAAAAAGCCAATATAAATTTTTGATGAAAATTTCAAGTGTTTGTGATTTTTTGTGTTTGAGTTAAAACTTTTAAAAAAAATATATTTTGTCAAAACGTGGATTTGCGTATAATTTCCCGTTTTTTCGTAATTTTTTTTCCGTTTTTTTCGACGCTTTTAAAAAGTATTGAAAAAGTTTGATTTTGGATTTACCAAAATACCATCTAAATTCACTTACCTTTTAGAAAAGTCGCTGTTAAAGAAAATCGAAGCATTTTTACTGCCAAAAAAGGTGTCGTCAGACACAAAAATAAAAATAAAAATAAAAAAAACACATAATTGTAAAATCAATAGATTTCATCACTCCGTTCAGAATCTAAAATAAACTAATTTTTAGTAGGTATAGATTTTAAGTAAGTATCTCTATCTTTAAATTGAAATTTTTATATAGCTTAAATCGTTGAATTATTTATGTGGAAAATGTATTCATTATTTAGACATTAACCATATGCAGCTAGGTTATAATATTAATTATTGGTGGATAAAGTCCGAAATTCTGATATTAGCCAAACGCAGTGGCCGAAGTTGTGGTCAGCCGGCTAAACTTAAGATTAGCCATACCTACTCCCAACACTAGCAGTAACATATTCATACATATATATATATATATATATATATATATATATATACGAGCCCCGAAGCTTTTATCATACCAAAAATCAATATAATGATTCATTGGCTAATATTCAAATAAAGTTTCATTTTATACATAACTTGACATAGATACCTAGTATTTAACCAGTCTTTTTTGTAAAATGGCACCAGTGATTGATTAATTTCAATTACATTTTAATGAAAAATCAACAGTAGCATATTTTATTTTTAAAATACGTGGCAAGCAATCACAACGAAATAATTTGTTTATAGTATTTACTATTTAGAACGTATTAAAACTTTAGTCCAAGGTTATTTAATGTGCTATAACTTTTTTCTACATTGACAAGTGCACTTGAATCTTAAAAATGTCATAAACACTATGGTAAAATGGCTGGCTCACCACAGGATAGTTTTGAGTTAAACATGATAATAGCCACTTTTAAATTTATAAACAACACAGCCACCCATGTTTATGACACCGAACTATTAATCAGTGACCTGCCTTAACTCGTCCGGACCATTTTTCGCCTGGTAGGATTAAATTTTTTTTTCGCGAAACGTATGATTCGAAATTTATATTAAATGTTCTACTAAAGTATTTAAAGTAAGCAGCCGAAAACTCAAGTTGTTATTTGATGTTATAATCGAGGGATATTTTATAGATCATATTATAATAATATAATACAAAAAAAAATGTCGTTAAACGAATGCAACTTGAGATAAGAACAAAAATTGACATTTATACAACATTTTACAAAAGATTTCTGAAAAAGCCAGGTACCTGAACTCTAATTTTAAATTGCTAAGACCGTAGTACATCTATTGTGTAAGTTCACCGATGCGCCAGTAATCGGTGAACAATTTATTTAAAAAACTAAAACCTGAATATAAATTTAATTCCATTTCAATGAAATAGTAAAAGTCTTATTCTATATTTCATTTAAAATTTTTAAACGGACTGAACCGGCTTGCTTACATTAAACATTCATTGTTTGATTTATCACATGAAATCGCATGCATCGTTACATCAAAAAAGAGAACCTTTTAGTTTTCCATTGATTTCAAACATTCTACTTGACTTTTTTTTAATTTTATGGTATCCGTGCAAATATTTAAAATTTATGTGATATATTCTAAAAAGTACAAAAATCGATATATCTATCCGTATAGGTATAACATTTAATGACAGTCACTAAATGCAGATCAACATTCTATTTGTTAAGTCACTTTCATCCAATGATTTTTGTCATTACTTGTACCTTCAATTGATAGCATAATACATATTTTAAATATTGAAGAAATAATCATTAACTATAACGATAATAGCTTATCGCAATTAATACTAATAACTTCTTAACGCGTCAAATGTATCAACTTTTAAACTTAACATGTTATCGCAAATCTATATGTAACTACTCATAAAGAACAATTTAAAACGTTAAATTAAATTGATAAATTTTTAAAGTTAAATAACACGTTTCTTGTCAACATTTAAGATTAACTTGGTACGTTACTTTTGTCGTTACTTATGTCTGAGCATGGCTTACCTCTAATCAAAAGTCAATCGTACGGAAAGATTTAGGTAGGTAAAATCCAAATGGAATTTCGAGAAAGTTTACTATATACCTACGTGACATTGGATACATGGATAAGCAACAATATAATATGGTAGTAGGTAAGATGTAGAGATGAAAAATTTACAAAACCAATTTAAAGTTATATTTCACGTAGATAATTTTACATAGCCTAACATGGCAATTACTAGATTGTGATCTAATTTGTAAAATTCCAATCAACTGAAATTCATTTCATTAAATCACAGAACGCATTTCATACAGTGCCTATTTACTAATTAGTGATTATCCTGAACCATAGTTTACTCAACTATTAATTATTATCAATCGCAGACTAATATTGTATTCAAATAAAATTGAAGTTTCAAGTTGTAACCATTTATGTTGCATTATGATTTTATCTGACATATGCGTTGATTAATTTTGTTAAGTTTCCGGTTATTTCAGAATTATCCATAATAATAAACAACTATATTTATAATACACTAATAACCTGTTCATAAAACTTTTTTTTTTTTTATAAAGGTATGAAAAACATATTCTGTTTCCGAAACTGCTTGCTCAACACATCGAAGGATACGAACAATCGTACTCGCTGTGTAACAGAGATTTCAAGAAATGCGGAACATCACGGAGGTAAATATCAAACTTTATTCTTTTCACAAACATTGGTAGGTTCTTATAGCGTATGAGCATTACATTTGCAACACATACTGTATACTAACTGTTTTATTAGCTTTATTTAAATCATTAGCTTTAACTTAACGCAAAATAAAAAATAAATAATCTATGCAGGCTATGGTTGGTGTATCAAATAACTATAAATTATTACAACATTATAATAATATGTATTATTCATTTTTCTGAAAAAAATTAGATTGTCTCTTTTAACCAAAAACCTGGTGCATACAATTACACACTATTGCGACGCGAACTTTAAGTAAAAATATAAAAATGTTTGTACTGCGTATACGAAAAAAATACCTGTTAAAAGATTTTTTTGTGCGGCAAAACCGTAATATTATAATATAATGTTCTGTTGTGGATATTATACTCATGTGACTTATGTGTTTCTTGCAACATGAATGTACGATAGTCCGATAGTCAATAGAAATAATTTTAAATTCATAATCTTAAGAAATATTCACAAGTAGGTAAGTACAAGTAAATAATGTTATGGTCTCAATAATTTATAACAACCTTCAGAATGAGTACTTATCAGAGTTAAGAACATAAGAGGCTATTATACAAGTCCAACGCCTACACATACGTCGGAGATGAGGGGGATCATCACCTTTATGTATGAACTACTATGATTACCTTCTGGTTCATTCGTTTATTAAATCTTCGTCTTGTTTATCCGAAAGGACTATGTATAATAATTTACCTTGCGGTCTTACGGCTAATTTATTCAAAATACAAAATTAGGCGGACACTAGTTTTTCACAATTTTCAATTGGTATTACCGTGTTAACTTTTAAAATATATCGTCCTATGCCACAACCTAATTTCAAAGTCTGACAGACTTCAATAAAAAAGTCTTTCGATAAAATGTTGAAAAAGCTACTGTGCACGATTATTTGTAATAATTGTGTATTAAATATTAATATACTACATTAACATTATTGGTAAAATGTCGATGCAATAATATTCTTATCTGCTTTAAAACACATTTATACTAGGATAATTATCCATAGGATATTATACTTTTAGTTCTATTGTATCGCAGAGCAGTGGTATCCATTGTATCGTGTACGCTGTGTTGCTTGGTCATAGTTCTACAGTCGTAACTGTCCGACCAGTTATAGATGTAAAATGTCTACAAACTGGCGCTCCATTAATTTCAAGTTGTCCGTTACTGCGCTGTATCATAATAAACGTAAACAACAACAACGAAACAACAGTAGTATTACCGAGAAGCGAACCCACAATGTGTATGTGCGTGTGTGTTTAGTTACGGTTTGTGGGCAAATCAAATTAACACGGTTCAATACTGTAGCCCGTGTCCCATGTATTAATAACAACGGTATCTCACTTTGTAGTTTTTACGCATCAATCACAGGAAAACAGTGTGTATATAGCAGCACTTTTCCGAGGAGTGCAGTCGGCAATCTGTTTTATTTTATTTTTCCCCCGTTCACACGTATAATAATAATATATCACAATCGTATATTTCAAACGAGATTCGATTGAACGCGCGCGAAGGGTCGAACAATAACGCGACAAATCTATATTATTAGATGTACAATAAGAACGCAACACGCACGGGGCTTAACAAACCATATTTACTTTTGAACGATCTGCATTAGGTATGTCGAACACACAACATATAAAATGACGTGTACCGTGTACTGCACATTTATTACATCTTACGAAATTTTAATTAAAATAGTATGTTTGCATTGATTACGTGTACAACTGTAGTTTGAAGTGCATACAAGTATGTTTCTGTTCACGGTTCTCACGACCCTGCAGCGACACGAAATGAAATAAAGTGCCAGGCCAGTCCTCCGCACGAGATAATATTCCTCGAACTATATATATATATATTAGAAAATATACACATCAAAAACTTAAACTTATTAAATAAACTTATTTGCTCGAACTTAATCGATTTTAACTCGATGTTAATATTACTTTTTTTTAAGCTGTTTTTAACAAAAATGAAAAAAAATAGTTGTTTTCAAAATTTATAACAACCTCGTAAAATATAAATACAAATTTTTGAAACCTATGCCATTTCAAAAAAAATTTGTAACTGATAAATAGATAACTGTAAAAAATCAAATCTGATATGGGACTTTTGCCTTTTGGAACCTACTATGCATTATATTATATTTACATAGAACTGCTATCGTTCGTATACACTTTTTATCGATATGGTATTATTTAATAACATTATTGTAAACCTCAGTAGGACATTCATTTCACCCTGCTGCGGCACTGCTCGCCTATCCTTTATTTTATGTTCATGTTGATAACCAAAACGTAATTTCCCATCGGAAGTTTTGCGCTACGAAACCAATACGGACAAATACGTAACCATCCGTTCATGAAGGGCTTAAAATCTGATACATCGTGGTCACATATGGATGTCCAAACATTAAACCGATTTTTCCGCATTTATTGCCTGGGCTTTGGGACTATTACTTGGAAATGCATTGTGTGGGTCGTCCATCGCAAGCGGTAAACGGCTTACATCACATGAACTTGCAATACATGTAGGAACCGTTGCCATGCATCATCGTACATGTGCTTTCTTTATGCGGTGGTTTTAAATGTTGACTCCAAAGGCACAAACTACATTAAGAGAAGGGAAAGCGGTTTGCTTAGCATCAGCATTTTTTTTTTTTATTACTATTATTATTAATTCATGAATTGTCATTGTCATACGAAATATACATATAATTAAAATACATCAAACCATGTTAGTTGTATAAAATGATGAGGTATAAAATAAATGAGTAAAATGGGTGTATGGGGTAGTAAAGTAAGATTCACAAAGATACATAGATACAAATTGGATTAATACACGGAAAACTTTTTGTATCACTTATGAATAAGAGTTGATTATCAATGGCCAGAATTCCGTTAAAGATTTTTCATCAAATATATCTTTTGCACTTGCATAACTATTTTAACTACTAAATTCTCGTTATTTCATCAACACTATTTTCACTCCGAGCGGTCCGAGCAGTAACTAAATTCCCCCCTCCGGTTGGGAACCGCTGCCGTAGAGTATACGAGCGTATGATAAATGATAAACAACATAATTAATTGGTATATAACTTATCAAGGAGGGAAAAATACAACAGACACATAAGATAATATATTAAACCACGACCACCGTTGTCCGCACATATGTCACCGGTTCGTCAAAACCACAATTTCATCGCATAATATGATATCATATGCGGGCGAGACGACATTATATAGAATAAACGTATAGAGGCATGCGATTTGGTGAAACTAAGTAACAGCTGCACCGGTTGATTACACGGTAAATGTGTATACGTTATAATTATATGCATGTGAGTGGTGTACGGCTGTTGTAAATAAATGATCCACTAAAATCAATAATCAATACTGAAAATTTGGACGCTATAGGTTTTAGTTTTAAATTACATGTCTGCATATTGGTGACATTATACGAGGGATCTCAAAACGTGGTGGTTTCTCGACTGTACAAGCAAGAATGGCGCTAGGGTAAGGCAAATGAGACATTTGCCTTGAGTCTTCCGTTTATCCGTTATAAAAACCCAATATAAAAATTAAAACAATGTAAATTATATTTTCTATCGCCCAATGAAGTGCGTACATCAAAATCTTTCTCTAAACCGTTAGCTCTTCTAGAACATTTTCTAGTAAATTAATTATATTAATAATAATGTTACACACGTCATACGTGCGAACGAACTGAAGTAACTTTATGTATAAATATACTATATGACATATTATTGACGATTGCCATATACTACTGTAACATAAGAAAATAAATTTGATGTTTGACAACTCTGGAAAATATAACGCCAATATCACTATACTCTATCCTATTTTGTTTAATATAAATAACAAGTTACTATTACCTACCTATTCGCAGTATTGAGCATAAATGAATTTGCATATCAATATACCATAATTCATGTAAAGTTATAGACGTGAAGTGTTTACCTAGTTTTATTGCGGAAACTACTTCTAGAAAATGTTTAGAACTGTTTAGAAGTATTACATTTTATTGCTTTGTATCAGCTAGGTTACGCTGGCATTCGCAGGTTGTACGGTACAACGTATTTTATTGTATAATGTATATATTTATGAATACATTATTATACAATATGTCTATACCGACTCGTACAACAGATCTTTCGAGAAATACTCGAAAAGTGCGAAAATAAAACATTTCATTCTAGGAAATCAAAGTATACAAGTAATGCGTAAATTATAATTTCACGGTGTTTTATTGATATCATGGTCCACGTTGACAATAATAAGAATTAACAAAATATGTAGTATATTAAATATTAAATGTTGCTGAGTGCACACGTTATAATGAGTCATTTTATATATTGTATATGACTCATGAACGAGTCAAATTCATTTCGTGGTATTTATCAATATGGAAATATTGTACTTTTCGGAGTAGTATAAATTCTCAAACACGGCCTTTTTATCGATTGAAAACTAAGCACAGGTGGTACTTTATACTTTTAGATTATTTATTTCTGAACATTCTGGTTAGTTTCTGTATAATAAATTTCAACCGGAAAAAAAAGCAAACAAGATTTATACAGGTTGATATAGTCTTGTAAAGAAAAAAAAGAAATATTAAATTATTTAAGGCGTATAAGTTCTAACATTTCTGTACTGTTAATAGTACGACTGCAGAAACTTATTTATTGTTCAAAAGGAATTCAAATGACAGAGCAGATTTGTTCCCCAGGTTTTTTTTTCGATAAAATACGATCGGAATATTTTGTGTAATAAGTATAAAAGAAAATCTAAAAAATCTTATACAAAATCAACAATTTCATTATTGATTCCACGGAACATTATAAGGTTTTCAATTCATATTTTGACAAAACTTTCGACTTAGTACATAATATTGTTTGGATTTAAAACTCGTATCCAAGGGTTACTCGTACATTTTAACTATATAAACTTAAACTTAATAAACCTCAAAAAATCATTACTCATCGTTTTTATTTATGAGCATTCAAATTCAAAAAATGGCGCAAACACTTCAGTTGACTGAACTCCGTTCAGTATCGTTTTTTGAGTACGATGATTAATCATTTCTTTTAAGTACGAAGTAACACAACACCACAAACACATAGCACCAGGATGGGCGCAACGAAACGAGTACGTTGCATCCAGTCACTATATAATATGTAATCTTACCGAACTTTTTTCTTTCACACATAATATAAATTATATTACGTATGATCTGCAGAAACAAAGAAGTACACCGAATAAATTCCAATCTTAAAGCTTAAACAGTGGCATATAACGAATAATTGTCGATGAGAGAACTAGATCTATATACCGGGCTTTATTTATACAAAATTAATACGGTCATTTGTCCTAGGCTTCAGTACACGAATCTGATATAGCCTAACCTAGGAATACAATACATATTATCATTCTAGGTTAATGTTGACAATACGAAACCAAATAGGTTGAAATTGAAATGTTTTCACAAAAAATTCAACTTTGTATAATTAAATCAAAATATCTTTAAGTATAATATAATTTTATAACCTATAAGACGATAATATTATGAGATTTGTTTAAGATGAAAACAATTTATTTTTAATTAATGAAAGGCACATTTGTTTTACTTTTTATAATATGATCTTTTATCTTTTTGTACTAAATAATTTAATTTGTGATACAATGTTAAAACAATCGCAAGTATATTTGAATGAATAAATCTTCCTATTAATAAACTATCTCCTATAGAAATTTGTTTGGAGACAATTTTAAAATAAAAAATGCTACCTATTTTTTTATTGTATTAAAGCTATTGCTCGAAATAGAATGTCCAAGATTTTTTTTTCAGTGAATTTCAACGAAATTATCCTACAAAAAAAAATCTGAATGTTTGATAAAATACAATCCAGTTTGAAAAAAATATCAACATTAATATTAAAAACGTTGTACACGTTGTTAAGGTTAGAATGTGTTGTATGGTACACGTCTTTAGTATATTTTATTTCATTTCTCACATACTTTTCTTCAGTTGTTCTTGGAATTGTAAAAGCTTTTTTTTCGTCCCACATTGTCCCCAGAGAATCATGACATTGCCGCGTCGAAATTGAATTCGGAACGAGTTGATAAAATACTCACGCATTATCCACTAGACTAAACTGACTATATAGACATTTATTAGAAATTTAAAGAATAAAGGAAAATTAAAGGTTTTGTCGTTTTTACCTGAACCGTTCTTTACCATGGCCGGTACTCCCCTCGGCCACCCCATTAAACTGTAATAAATATTTATAGAAAAAAAACATCGCAAAATGTTTTTGGAAATATTGTTGTGTTTCATTCGAGTATTTCGATTCTGAGATGGCTTTCCAATTTATGTAGTTGACCCAAATGAAAGCGTGTTTACGTTGTCGTGTATAATAATATGTGACAGAATACGACTACTGACCTCTCGAGAGTGTAATTTATTCTCAAGCAATAATACCGAATAATCAATCCGATAACATGCTTTCGATTAGTATCATACTAGTATTCATACACAAGGGTGGAGTAAGTCATCCGTTATTGGTGTAAATTTTATTCGAGGTGCCTACTACCCGTACTACCCGGTGGATACCTTTTATGGAAAAAATTAAATTTTAATTTCCATTCAACGATATAAAATTTTAAATAATAACAAGTATATTTATTTTCAACTTCTTTCGACGCGGAGCCTTAAGTCGATCATTTTGAAAGTTTCTGTAATAAAAATATAATATGACGCTTCAAATATTTGAATAATCTATTATAAAATATTATCACGTACTAATTTTAAAACCTGTTGTACCAATGTTTATGTCTCGTATGCAGTAGCACGTGCAAAAGTTTAGATCGGGGATAGTTTAATATTAAATGTTAATGAATCATGAGAGGGTGAAAGTTCATTCGACGCACCCCTCATGGGTTATCGATTTTTTGATTTTTACGAAATCATAAAATTTAATTCCTTTATAGACGTATTGTTTTTTTTTTTAATATACTTAATATACTTCTTCCGATTTACAATTACAACTTGTAAACGCCATCACATATAAAACTAATCGTGATGTGTACCAATACAATATATATTATAACGTCATATATGTTGTGATTGAAATTAAAAAAAAAAAATTATATAATTAATGTTTACGAACCAATTCCAGACGCACAAAATTGAATCACTTCAGACGGAAATTTAAGCGCGCGTTTAATTTATTTTATCCTAAAACCTTATACAGATTAAGCATTCTACAGAACAATCCATCAGTCTAAATCAAAATACATTTTACAAGATCTAAACACAAATTTAATATTAACTATTATATTAATATATGTAATTAATAATTAACAATAATATTATGTGCCTCGTTTTTCAGCTCATTGGCAAACATGTAGCAGTGGTATAAACCGTATGAACCGATTATAATTTATAGTCCTACAAATATGGGCATTAGTAATAATACTTGAACATCATTAAAGCTTATAACGGTCTTGCCATTTATAATACTTTAACTCGTTAATTTTCACAGACATATCAGTTTTAAGGTTTGTTGAAAAATAATTGATAGTTAATAGCCGCGGTATCGTACATAAACGCATAGTCTCCCATAGACAATTAATATTGCTAGTTTAACTAGAAAAATGTAATTGATGACAAATCTATCTAATTTAAATTGCAATATAAAGTGTGAAAATTAGAGTATCCACTTATATTTCATAGATCACCAATAGAAATACGCCGTCATTGTCTAGTAGAACAACCTCACTACAAATTATAATATGCCTTAATTTTATTTTTTGACATCAATAAAAACTCATTATACTTATACATGGGTGGTAGTATCCGGTAGGTCATGATTTATTTACATATTTTAATGTAAAATCAATTTATAAACCATACTACCATATTGCACACTTGGGAAAATAATATGAACTTGTGATTTAAATTATTAAAATTAATATTAGAATATATAGTAAATATGAAATACATCATTTTTATTATATTTGCGAGAAAATGTGTCTAAAAATAAGAGAAAGAGTTTTTAAAAAAAAGACAACATAATTGTTTGTAATAAATGATCATGACTATAAAATCAAAATTCTTACGTGAATTATAAAATATACAATTAATGAACACCATAAACGGTCTACTGAGATTACTAAATTTTAAAACCATCGATCATCACATTTTAGATTTTGAACGGAGTAATGAAATCTATTGGTTTTACAATGATTTATATTTTTTTTTTGTGTCTGACGACACCTTTTTGGTAGTAAAAATGCTTCGTTTTTTTAAAAGGCCATATTTCTGAAAGAAAAGTGAATGTAGATGGTCCTTGGGCAAGTCAAAAATTAAACTTTTCCAATATTTTTCAAAAGCATAAAAAAAAACCATAAAATATTACGAAAAAACGAGAAATTTTTATGTAAAATGTTTTGACAAAATACAATTTTTTGAAATGCTCTACCTCAAAAACAATATCCAAAAATACTTGACATTTTCACCAAATGTTTAAATTGACGCTTTTTGTATATGGATAAGTTTTCAAAGTATTTTGATATATTTTGACTTATTTATACACAATTTAAATTTTCGAAATTTCTGAGTTTTTTTTTTTTTTGAAATACAGATAAAAACCATTTGGCTGTTCGAAAACTCTTGAAAATGTAATACAAAGTTTATTATAAGTTATTCTTATTGAAACTAAAAAAAATTGAAAATCATTTCCCTCAAATTTTTTTTATAAGCCCATAAAGTTCAAATTTGTATAAAATATGTTAAAATTGCGATAATTTGCAAATTATTTTGTAGTTAAAAATTCAGAAAATTTTTTACTTAAGGTTAAAAATTTTAACACTAGGTTATCCATATGTTATTCTTCATATAACTATAAAAAAATTCTACCGGGCTTTAAGAAAAAAAATGTTATGACCGTTTGAAATTTAAATTTTTACGAAATTGCATAAAATAACGATTTATCCTCAAACGATTTTAAATATTTGTTATAATTCAAAAAGTATAAGTCGCAGAAACTTGAAATTTTTACCACCTGTTAAGATTGGCATTTTCTTTAAGTCATATTTTTTTCAAAATATGGTATTGATTTTAAAGCTACTTATAGGCATTTGAAATATTTAATGGTTTTACATTTTTTTTTTTTATAATCCTTGATAAAAAAAATTTGGCTAGTATAAAATACTTCAAAATTTAATAGAAGATTGAACAGAAGTTGTTCTTACTGTCATTCAAAAATTATTGAAATCCATTAGCAGAATTTTTTTTTATAAGCGTTTGAATAGCGAATATTATAACATAATATTTCAATTTAAATATTACATGAAATATTATATTATATACCTATTTTAGACTAACATTATGTTATCTCCGTTTAGAATCGTTAATCGTATACAATGATATTCATTTCAATGATCTATCATTGCATTCAAATTTAACAAACCCATAGTAATGACCTATCCTAAGAACAAGGTGTACTCCACCTCCTACTGTATAGCAGAGCCAGGCTCATCCATTTATTTTTAAAATACGTTTGGATTACTTATATGACTGTACAAATATTAATTTCATACTTAAAAGTAATTTCTCAGTTAGTAAAATACAATAAAAAATATAATCTCGTTTTGTCGTATACAAATTTCTAGTACTCGAATCAAAATGAGAAAAATACAAATGAATACTGTATTTTTCTAAAAATGTATATTAATCACTAATCAGGTCACTACTTTTTTTTCAAATGTCATTGCTTTTTGAGAAAAATGACTAATAACATCGACTAATTGCCTGCTTAAATTACCTTCTGTTTTAATTGTCAATGTTGAGAAAAATCTTAAAATTAAAAACGTATACCTACAAGAAAATGATAAATGTATGTACATGATGTTTGGCGTGTAATGCGAGCTTCGGATATGTTTGATGGATGTATAAGAGTTCCATCTTTCTCGAAACTGATATTATTTAAAACCTCATTTGTAACGCACAGTGTGTGCATATTACCCATGGTACCTATAAGCAGCATCCTTGGTACGTCGACATTTGTTTTAAACCATTTTCAAGTCAATTTGTTCTATAATGCTTATTACATTATAACGTATTTCGGTGGTTACGAATCAGTATAGGCCTCGTGTATATAATATATACCAACGAATACTTAACGTTGAAATAAATAATTATCTACTGTGACTTCAGGTATTCCTACACCATATAGGATCAAAATAAATTATTGTACACAGAGTATATACCGTGAAAATATTAGCAGCTAAAACGTCAACATCAATATAAAAGTATAAAATACGGAGGACTCATTTCTTGTTTGCCAGGTTTATTGGTTTTACACATTTTTTATTATTTACGTACGTTGTTCAGGTAACGGAACACGGCGATTACTTTCTTAAATACATAAATATGATTTCAACAGTTCAAAATTGTATATTTTTCAATAATTATTAATGGTTCAAAAAAAAAAACAACATTTTATTATATTGTAATATTTTCAATAAAAAGGTTGTATTATTTTATTACATACATTTCAATTCTCACTTCGAAAAGGTTCCATAAAACCTAAAGACCTTAAAACGTATTTACGATAAAGTATACTCGTAAATTTGCTTTAAAACGTATCATGTATACTGTTATACATTATCTAGTCATCGCGAAATTATTACTAACCACAAAAATATATTAGATAAGCCTTCGATTATAGCGAAGCAACTTATAGACTACATACATGCTACCGCTAATGATAATTATTAAATTCGATTAAAAATACTCAGCTTTACATTTAATTTTTTTTTAATTATTTTATAATTATGTGTATAAGATTTTGTATTATTTATATGGACACAAACGTTTTTAAAGAGTTAGATGAAGACAACCTCGATAAATAATTATCACACATATCTTACGAAATCGAATACAATATACTGTATAATCAGTTACTGTATATCTGTACATCTGTCGCACTCGGACAGTTCTGGTTGTTACATCCCATGCTATCTTTTACCATATTGTACCATACGTATGCGAGTTTATTAAAAAGCCTTAGACATATTATTAACAAACTAAAATCTATCCATATAGTTCTAGTCTTCTTTTTTTTCCCAAAGTAATAATAAGTAATTATCGACGATGCCTGTATGTAATAACAGCTTCTCTAATATTATATCGGCTCGTCCATAACATGCATTGATTTTGAATTTACTTTATATGTCAAATGTCAAAAATTTTCTAAAGGAAACGTAGACTATTTAAAAGAAGCTAATAATATCTGGGGATGCAGCAAATAGCACCATTGCTAAAAGAGCTTTTCTTTGACTAGGAAATCATCCAATCAATCTAAATAATTTCGATCTATTAGAAATGACAGACATTATATTTCAACTTAAAGACAATTTCCAAAAGTTCAAAGACGACACTCATGTCAACTTTAATAATCTGAGTTCCAACTTCCAAATTCAGCATTATTGATAAGCTCATTACAGAAAATTATGTCTTGAAAACTCATATAACATTATTAGAAAATAAAATCGAACTTATCGAACGACACCCAATTTCTCCATGATATACCAGAAAATAAAACTAAAAACTGCAGACATTAATGACATAATCATCGATGGTATACCAGAGAATAAAACTGAAAATTGCAAACGTTTATTTAAATAAATCTATAGAGAGCTAGATTTAAAAAAAAATTTCACTATAGTTAATGATTGCCACAGAATCTAATTTAACCAAAATAATATGTAACCTTTTATAATCGTATATTTAATTTCATAAATCATCAAGACAAAGTTAATATACTAAAAGCTCCACAGATAAAAGGAAATTTCTTCTACCAAGTATGTAGGTATACAGCCAAGTTTGCCTATATATATTAGTGAAAATCTAACTTCAAAGAGCATTAAGAGCATCAAACTGTTCAAAGAAGCTAGAGACATAAAAAGAAAAAAAATTTGCAATTCGTTTGGACAAAAATAGGCATATCTTTCTACACAAAAATGAAACTGAAAAAATCATAAGTGTCGTCAATAAGAATATTATTCAGAATTTGAAATCACATTGTGAAAATTCAAACTTGCAAAATTAAGATTCGTAAATATAAAATACATTCCATATTAGTTTTACTTTTTATCCCTTTTCGCTGTTATTCTTTATATATTGTTTATCACCATCTCCATACAAATAAAATATTACCTACATTTTATATACAACATTTCATACAATCATTTCATGTTTGATAAATCACACACATATAATCATAATATCTCTCTTTTATCTGCCTTAATTACCTTATTTGTATAAAATTTGTATTTATAATAAAGCCATTTGCATGTTTCATAATTGTTTAATAATTTATTATTATTACAAAATGTTAATAAAAACTAATCTCCATCGATTCTTATATAACACAAATTAAAAACACTAGCATTCCAACAAATATCAATAGCTCTTATGAATAAAATTAATAACATCGGCAATGCATTTATACTTGATAATATTAAAGAAATAAATAATATAAACTGTTCTTTTGACAACCTAAGCAATATAATATATAAATTAAATTCAATAAATATTTTTACAGTAAATATTCGTAATTTAAAAAAAAAACGGATAGGCCTCGCTTTGCTGTACAGTTGGGGGTGGAGTGCACCTCGTTTATAGGATAGGTCATTATTACAATGGATTTGTTAAATTTGAATGCAATGATAGGTATCATTGTATACGAATAACGATTCTGAACGGAGTTAATATGTTGGTCTAAAATGGGTATATAATAATATAGTATTTTATATTTATATTCAAATATAATGCAATAGTATGCAATTTCGTAAAAATTTTAATTTCAAAGAGTCATAAAATTTTTTCCTTTAAGTCTTATAGAATTTTTTTTATATATTTTTGAAGATTAGCTTATGGACAACCTAATGTTAAAATGTTAATCCTTAAGTATAAACTGAAAAATATTAATGAATTTTCAACTACAAAATAACTTGCAAATCATCGCGATTTTAACATATTTTATACAAATTGGAAATTTGTGGGCTTATAAAAAAAATTTGAGTATAACAATCTACAATATTTTCTAGTTGCGATAAGTATAACTTATTGTAAACCTCGTATTAAATTTTCAAGTGTTTTCAGATAGTCAAATAAATTTTATAGATATTTCAAATAAAAAAAATTTTACAAAAATCGAAAATTTAAATTGTCTGTAAATAAGTCAAAATATGTCAAAATACTTTGAAAACTTAATCATATATAGAGAACGCCAATATAAAAATTTGGTGACAATTTCAAGTTGTTGTGGTTTTTCGTTTTCGAGTTATTTAAATATATTAAATTGTGATTTTACGTAAAATTTCCCGTTTTTTGTAATTTTTTTATTGTTTTTTTCGATTTTTTCGAAAAGTATTGAAAAAGTTGCATTTTTGACTTGCCCAAGTACCACCTACATACACTTTCCTTTCAAAAAAGTTGCTGTTTGAGAAAATTGAAGCATTTTCACTACCAAAAATCGTGTCCCCAGACACAAAAAAAAAAAAAAAATGACCATTACCCTATTATGATTAGTAAGGGTAATCTAATATAACCATAAGAATGAACCAAATTCTTGAAAAATACTAAGAATCGATTCAAAATCAAAATTGATCCAAACACTTGATATAACCGATATAAATATGGTTAGCGATTATTTTACAAAAACATTAAATAGTCTGAAAAACCAAGCTTGTCGGAAAATAATATCGATTATTCCTATAACCAAAAAACTGAAACATTGGGCCACCACTGCATTAATCAATTACATACGACAAAAATATCATCTTCAATTACAAACTAGAATAGAAAATATCCTTTCAATTTAAAATTAAAATAATACTATCTAAAATTTAAAAACAAAACCACATATTTAATAAAGGAAGTCAAATCAAAAATAGATAAAACCGGTAGTAGTACAAAGAAAAAATAACATGTAATAAAATATATTATACTTAGAAACAATAGACCAAATAATCTCAAGAGTTGTTAAATAATGTGAGTAATTATTAAGTGAGTATGAATAAATTTGAGTTGTTATTAACATCGAAATTAATGACAAAGAATCATACATCGTATCTGATCACTTTAATAAATATAGCTTCTAACTTAATCACACAGCTAAAAAAAATATATATTACAATCTTTTGTAAGTACACCATTATGCCACATATTTAATTTATGTATAACCCAAAATAGTGTTATAATATTAGATGAAAGAATACATCCTGATATTTTAAAACTCAGTACTGTTAAACCTATTTATAAATCGGGGGATGGGTCTAATGTTGTCAACTACCTACCGCTCAATCTCCTTATTAGGACATATAGCTAAATTATTTGATTCATTAGTTTTGAAATCAATTGGACCTGTAGTCAATTCAATCCTAATCGATGAACAGCATGGTTTTCGTCCTGGCCGGTCAACTAACACTAGTAACATTGTCTTTTCAAGTTATATATTTGATGCATTTAATAATCTTTCCCAAGTTGATGTAATATATATGGACTTTTACAAAGCTTTTGATCGTGTTGATCATGCCATTGCTAAGGGAGGTTTTGCTTAAATTTGGTTTTGACGAACCATTGTTGTCTTGGTTTCAGTCTCATCTTCGATATCGTAATCAAATTGTTGATGTTCACGGAATTAAGTCTGTTGTTATTGAGGCAACTTATGGTGTTTCTCAAGGAGGTCATCTCTTTCCTTTACTTTTTGCGTTATTTATCAACAGTATTAAAGAAGTTATTAGTAACTGTCATTTTCTTCTATTTGCTGATGATCTAAAATTATTTTTAAAAATTGATTCTCTTAATGACTGTTATCTACTGCAAAATGATATCAACTCTTTAGTTACTTGGGCAAATGTTCATTATCTTGAACTCAATATCTCGAATTGTCACTCAATGTCGTTTTACAGAACTCATGATAGATTTAATTTTTCCTACTCCATCAATACTAATCCTCTAATGCGAGCAGAAAATAAAGTTTTGGATCTAGGGATCACGTTTAACCGCGGGTTAAATTTTCATTCCTATTTGGAAAATATATACTGCAAAGCCCTTAAATTGCTTGGTTTTATTAGAAGAATTTGTAATGAGTTTAAGTTAAGTTCTCCCGTAAAAACCTTATATTGTGTTTATGTAAGGTCTATTTTGGAATATGGTTCTATTGTATGGGATCTTTCCTCTTCTTGTGGAAGGGATCAACTAGAAAGAGTACAACGTAAATTTCTAAAATATGCAACATTTATTTGAAGAATCGACCATCCACCTTATGATTATAACCCAATATTAATTAAGCTTGGCTTATCATCCTTAGTTGATAGGAGAAAAGATACTAATCTGAAATTTCTCCGTCTACTAATTGATGGCTGTATTGATTCTCCTGTTTTACTTTCTATGATTAACTTTAAAGTCCCTTGCTCTTTTGTCCGTCAAACTTATCCATTTATTATTCCTAAATTCAACACCAATTATTTTGAGAATCAGCCAATCCTTAGAATGATGCGTATGGCTAATATAATGATCCATCATTTTTGTAGTATTTCTTGTATCTTTTGTTATGTTATTCATGTTTTTATTTATGTATAATTAATAAATATACATAATATAATCACTGTTGTAATATTGTTATTCATAGTTTATCACATAATGTATAATTGGGCTTTGCCCGTATTGTTAGATAATAAATAAATAAATAAATAAATAAATAAATAAATAAATAAATAAATAAATAAATAATAATTTGATAATAGAATCACTTTAAAATAAATTTCACATAATGTTAAAATAGTTATTAGCACACCCCCAAACATAAAAAAAGTTCTTAATCATCCATTAATATTTTCCGTCTCCAATTTCTGTAACTTCAAATACTTCTGACGAAAATGTTTGAAAAATAATAAAATCAAGACTAGTATATTACCTTGAATCAAATTATTTAATGTTTATCAATTTAATCTCAGACCGAATCAAAGCTCAGAGCAAGCTAGTAGCTTGCTCCGAGCTTTTATTGTTGCTTGTTGCTTTTATTATAGCTTGAAGCTATAGCTAACGTAACTAAACACGTCTACACGACTACTGATGAAAGAAATAAATGTGCTTCTATATATTTAAATCTTACTAAAACCTTCGACACTGTGAACATAATAAACTTTTAAAAAAAATATTTGACATTGGCATTATTGAATAAGTTTCTTTTAAAATCATACTTATAAAACAGAAAACAGAGAGTTAAAATAAATAACACTATTTCTAATGAACAAAATGAACAAAATGCGTTGTACTGTCAGGTATGAAAATATCTCCAGTATTATTTATATTCAATTAAATTAAGTAAAACTACTCAAATTAAATAACGTTATAGTATGTAGTATCATTACTAATTATAATCGTTAAGATTTTTATTTGTATTTTAATAATGACATTTGTAAACAATAAAACTTTTTTCCTTTTTTTTTCCCCCATTTAGCAAAATCCAGTAATCTTTTTTTTATAGTAAAATAAAATAAAAATAAAAAATACTTATATTATTACTATAGTAACTATTTACTCTGATTATTATTATTATTATTATTATTATTATTATTATTATTATTATTATTATTATTATTATTATTATTATTATTATTATTATTATTATTATTATTTTATTATTGCACAATATTAAACAATTTTTGTAGGATATCAAGGGTTTGTCAAAGTTGGTACTGCAAAATAACATATTGCTTTATAGAATAAAATCAATATATTATGGCAATTTATCTTCATCTACAGCAATAGGTATTTGATGGGTTAGGGTAAAATTCGTTTTCAAACAGTACCATACCTCTCCCTCGAAATAAAATACTGTATAATAAACATTACACATAGAAAACAATTAATCAGTTTTAATTTATAATTGGTATTTTATATTCTGATCGAAATGGGAAATAAATTGACTATACGAAGATGTTTTGTTTAGTTTATCCGGGTAATACAGAATATTTACGAAGTTGAGAAATATACAGAATAATAAAGAACAAAGTGAAGTATATATTTCTCCCTTCTAACGTAAAGATAAGTTAAAAAAAATACTATATTATTATTATTATTTATTTATTTACGGATAATAACCCAATTACATAAAGATTATAATTTAGTTCATATAAATATAGTATAAACATTTGATAAATAACATTTGAGAAAAAAAAGCAACACATAAATAAAGTAAAAATAACATAGGAAAAAATACTCAAACTACAAAACTCGATACAGTAATACAATAACTATAAATAACTATAAACTTATTTATACTTATATTATATAATAATAATTATATACTGTAAGTACTATAAATTAGTGTATAACACCTATACTTTAGATAAATAAGTTACTTGTGCGTTGTAAGATTTTAGTTTTCCAATTTTCCGGATTTGTTTCAACGAAATATGTATAGAAATTTCTATTTTGTTCGTTTGTTATCTCAGTCCCTTCTTATTGAAATTTTGGTTGGTTCATTAGTATCGCTTTTACGACGCCATGGGATGTCATTGCTTATAAATTTAATATCCCGCTCTACTTCTTACCCCAGATATCTTAAAAAAAAAAAATTAATAATAAGAGTTATAATCACTTATAAGTACAGAAACTATGGACATTTCGATGTTCCCGGGAGGGTTTTCATAAGACAAAGACAAAATAGAGGGGGAAGAAAATAATAATTGTATAAGGACATTCTCATGTGTACACGTAATAATCATAATAATAATAACGTCTAGCAACCCCAAGGCCTAAATTCGTTGGAAGCATTTGAGGGGGCTACCCCCAGGTACCTAGTACCTGTATATTTTATCAAAACCTATCATCGGCATATAATTTGTTATACATATTATATATTAAATAATATATAATATGCACACACATCCGATATTTCCAATAAGGTAATAACTAGATCCTTCGTGTGCGTGTATCTGTATGTGTATGAGTGAGTGTACACTTCAATATACGTTCATATAGTCAGCTGACCAATTAGATCAGGACAACGTACTGTACACGGCTTTAACATGCTGTGCATCTATTCGAGGGTTGTGTACCACAATGTATAAAATATGTACATAATAACATGTAAATAGATATACATGGACGCGCAACTGTATATTATGTATGCAATATTATGTATGCACATAATGCCCACGATATGGCCTTGCGTCGGAATCAGTGAACAGAATCTCCCGTGCTCGTAAAATATCCATGACCTATACATACGTCAGCGAGCGCTCTGTACACAGGTACACCTATACGTTCACACGCGCCCGTATATTATATAATATATGCACGACACTGCGCAATAATAATAACGCCGCTGTGCAGCTGTGTGCCTGAATGCGCATATAATATTATTATATACGCGTCAAGTGTGCACAGCAATATTGTTTGGTACGTTCGGTATACAGTCGTCGGGGATGGATTTACGATGACGGAAGAACAATAATAATAATAATATGCAGATACCACCGTACGTCCGTACCGTATCGGTGACGACGACAACAACACATATGTACGCGTAGGCACTGATGAAACTCGGAGGAAACATTGGGAAGGGGTAGCAATTTTTTGTAAACCAAAAAATTCAAAAACACTGCAGGGCAAATTTAAAAACAACAGAATACGTCCTGTTTATTTCGTGATACTGAAAAAATTTCCCCGTACAATACCATCGTCTGTTGGGCAGTTATTCTCAGAATTATGTCTAGTATGTATACGTCATAGACTATAATGAATTTGACACATGCGGACTACGCGTTACGCTGCAGTACTATTATTATTATACGAGTACCAATACATCAATATCAACATTTCAAATTGCGATTTTTGTTCACGTTAAAAATTTGAATTTTGACTTATATGACATAAGGGGCAACAACTGTGCACCCTTTAAGTCACGCGCGCGAATCCGTCAGGCTTTAATACTCCTTATCCGTAGTTCCTAGGAATCGTTTTTTAAAAATATCCATCAGAGTGAACATCAGAAATTCAGAACCATATACAAGATTGCTGATACATCGTGTGATGATAACGTATGATGCCGGTGTAAAGTATAAATTAGTAAAAAATAAGTATAAACACTATAAACTCCGTTTAAAATTTACACCCTCAATTATAAGAATACACATGAGTATAATTATTATTACTAAGTTACTTTATTTTGCGAGTATATGATGAAATTTACACCGTAACGTCACTTCATCAGCACTAACCTATCGGTAGAAAGACTATTTTGGCATGATCACCCTTATTAAATCAAATTAGAGGTGGTGGGTGGATACCCTAACCAATGACTAACGGATAAACGATGGACTATTATCTTAAATAATTATTTTATTAGACGGATAGATAATAACGTGCATGTACATTACGATTATAACTTGTTCAAATATTAGTGTTACGATTTGTGTAGGGTAACGCTTACAAAACTTAAATAGTGAATGTTTTAAGCAAATATGTAGCCGTTGGTACTCGATAATTATATCACCATTATTACCTCACGACTTCTACCGGCTGTCAATGATAGGGTATAGTCTATTTTAATGATTTAAAATTTTAAACAGGACTTTACATTGTGCATATGCATATTTTTGCAATTTTTTTAGTTTTCCCCTATAAAAGCATATTTTGAAAATTGATTGTACCTATATAAGTATATTAAAATGTTTGCAATAATTTACAAGAAAAGTCAAGTTATTCCCGAACTATAATAAAAAAAAAAACTGTTGGCAGCGGGTAGACCAATGATACCCAGACTGATAAAATATGAATACCTAGGTATACGAATAATCACAATTACATTAGAGATTTAATCAAATTAAGTGTATAGTTACTTCATATATTTCAAAAATTTAAAAATCAAACTCAATCATTATTTCAAACAAATTAATTTATATACATGTTAAAATAATATTGCAAAATGGTTTTTAAGATGTTAAAGTACACAAAAAATCTTTTTTATGTATATAAATTAATATATAAATTTATTGTTAAAAATAAGTCTAAAATAATATCTTTACATATTTTTAAAATATTATTATTATTGTATAGGTACTTAAAGAAAGTCATAAAAAGTTTGTAATTAAAATATTTTACATTATTTCTTTATTTTAGAAATTTATAACAGAATTTGTAACCTTTGCGAACCGTGATTTTGACACCACACTAACACCTAAATTAAACGATTACACTCGTAGTTCATAATTTAAATTTAATTCCTCGTTTATTTGTTTCTTATCAAAAAAAAAAAAAATTCACATACTTTTGCATATCATCGTAATTCTTATTACATATTATATTATAATTTATAGCTCATATTTTTCTGTTTTTTACGCATATACATCATAACTTAAAAGATATAACTATAGCTCATTATAGTTGTTATGGCTTGTATACTCAACGGGGCCGTAATTTGTTATTTCAAATAATTATCTTATCTTGAACTTATTTCATGATTTTGTTTCGTTTTCGACATTTTAGAACAGCGTTAGTCGCGTGTATTGATGACATTGCGTTAAAATAATATCGACCAAATATTATATCGTTTTCAGGTGATACAGCTACTCTTTAACTACCCGCCAGTAAAAACGCCATTGACGTACCACGTACTTATAAATTATTTTAATGAATTATAAATATAAAGTCGTATCTCCAGTTCTTCACGATAATGCATATGATCTGCCATCACGTTGTACGTATAATAATATTATTGTATTTTTGTTTTTCAGGTTTCTGTGTCAATCGTTAAAGGATAATGTGAACTGCTACACGCTGTTCGTATCGCAACATGGATTTAGGATTTCACCTAAAACGTTGATTCCGTTCACCGAAGAGTCATGTATCCTTTTCAATAAATGAGTATATATAATAATAATAATAATAATAATAATAATAATAATAATAGCACTGCGTTTCGTAGTCAAATAATATTTTAGCAGCTGGTACGCTCGCGAAGGGACTAGGTTTTCGATAAAGTATATACGGCAATTTTGCAGGTGCTCCTACGCTTTTACAGACAATAGTCAATAATATATAATATAAACAAATATTTAATAATGTAAGTAATATAATACATCTATATATATATAACATGGACAGATGTACTACGTGAACGCAACAAAAACTACGCATTATCTACGCCCACACTACAATTTATATGAGATAGTTTCCGCGTACGTATATAAATATATCCTACTTACATATTGTATAGGTACTATATACACGTGCCGTAATCGTGAGGGGGAGGGACCGATGAATCAAGTAATTAATATTATAAACGCATACACAATAGAAGGGAGTACAAACTCAATAATGTATTAGCATTATAGTTATTATTAATATTATTAATATCGATATTGCGTGAGGCGGTGGTTCCTGACGGCGTATCATAATATATATTATCTAGAAAGTAGCTGGTACTTATATATTGAGTAATAGATTTATAATATGGGAATGCATAAACTTATTATTATAAGGTATTTAAATTTTGATTGGAAATGGGCATGATTGAAATTATTAAAATAACATCAAATATATTTCACATATTTTCTGGCTATTAACTTTTTTTTTTCATTATTTAACTCAGTGTCTATAAAAAAGTAAATCGTTAATTAAGTATTGATACATCATTTTTATCTATACAATTATTTAATAAAGGTAATTAATTAGATTGAAAAATAATAAATACATATTTAGTTGTATATTAAAATATTTTTAGATATTTTAAGGGGTCTTTAAGTCTTTTATACATGTAGGTTAATTCTTTTTCTATCGATTTAATATTATTTTCACAACACTAAATAAAGTAATATAGGACTAATGAAATAAATAAAAGACATGCGCTTAGAATTGATCTTGTTTAAGTCGGCCACACAGCGAGTCTTGCGAGTCATTTTCACGCAAACGATTAAAAAGTGTAGCGCTCACAGTTTTGGGTATACGCATGACGTTTGTAATATTTATCTCCGTCTTACAAACATTGTATGAGTACACACAGCAATTTGCGTTCAGTAAAACAAATTTCATTTTGTAACTGCTGTAAGCTTTGATATTTCAGTAAACTGACCATTATAATATCGAACTTAAAGAAAAGCACATATCTCTATGCGGTCTTTTTGTATATTTTTCTCTATATTTAAAAAAAAAAAATTCTCAACAAGTTGACTTGTGAGTATGTAAAATATTACAATTTAAAAAAATCTGAAAATTGGAATAATAGGTACCGATAAAACCCTGCGGACAAGATACATACTAAAACGTTATTTCTTTTGAGTTCGGTAACATGTCAGTTTACTCTATACCAGACAAAATTGCAGGATTATACTGAATGCAGGATAACAACGCATCCTCTATTAATACGAAGTGGCATACCGAGGCTCCCGATGGGTGGTGATAAGGTTCAGACCTCCTCCCCCGCAATTGTCTTATAAAATAAAATTTAATGATAAATCAAAAAGTGCATATAATTTTAAAAAATGGTCACCGAAATACTGCACAAGTGTGATCAGACTAATATTGTCTTAACACACAAAATAATAAGTAATACTAAAATGTTGTTAGTGGTTACATTTTACATATCGTACATATTCCTACGACGATAACACGTTTTCTCCATTAAATCCTACTTTCCTTAATTATTTTAGTTAGTTAAAAAACATATTTATACTTTAACTACCCCTCCGAAAATTGTTTGTAACCTTGCTGCGTACATTTTATACGGTTTCGCGAGATCAGCGAAAGTCCGCAGCAGCAGGATAAAGTTTAACGGATTCGGATCAATTTCGGAAAAGGCTATAATAGGTAGCAGCGTGTGGTACCTACATTTGCATTAATATATTACACATGCATAATGCGTAGATATATAATAAGTGAAACGCGCATCGTATATAAATACTCTGCACTATTTGTCGACCCATGTTCGTTGACAATAATGATACGTGTGACGCTCGATGAAATATTTACTTTACTCGCTCGTATTAGGTTTGAAATATTATGCACAAATAATAATTTATAAATCTTTGTCTGGGCCTGTATTTTGATGGGACGCATGACGGCCAAAAAGGGTTATGGCTGATTGTGACGAATGCACGAATTTTGGTATTTGGAATTATTCAAATCAAGGATGTATTTTAGAAGTGCGTTGCACATTTTTTGTTTTAATTTTTCTTTTACATTTATAAGTTATAACTATAGTCTATAATAAGATACCTTAGATACCTATACTGTAATAGGATGAATTATAAATTATAAATGTACTACGATATTATAAGCATACATTTACATATTGACAATATTAGAAAAATAATGCTAGGATAAGCTCTTTAGAAATTATAATTTAAAAAGGTTGTGTAGAAATATTAATATATTAATTTTAAGTACATTCCATCCGTTGTTAACCATTACAATGCACATTAGCAATTATTAATTTTCCATTGATCATAAAATAAAGTTAAAACCCATTTGTATATTACTAGCCACTAGGAAATTGAATGAATATAGGTGCCACCCATAATCTTAAGTTTTATTAAGACCTTTTACTTAAGTCAAAATATACAAACCTATCATATACTGAAAATAGTATTTTTAAATCATAAAAGTATTTTAAATTTAATAATAGGCAGTTATTATTTATACGTAAACGATAGCTGAAATTCGATGTTTATAAACGCGATTAACTGTAATACCAAACTTATGATTATCTAGGAAAGTTATTTTACCGATTTTAGATTTAGATAAACTATTTTATAGTTACTATAATATAGTTAGTTAATTGATCGAAATAATTTTAAAGATCGATAAGTTCGAACGCAAAACTAAAAACGGGTGTAGTCATTTCAAAAATTGCAAGTTTTGTAGCATAATGTAAAACTTAACCCCAAAAATTTCATTTCAATACAAGCCATCCGGCCAAAATAAAATCTTAAAATAAATGATCACGCCGTATAAGTTTCATCAGTAGTTTCGGTACGATTCTAAAGAATCTGACGCAAGTGTGGTCACAAATTCACAATTCATTGTCGTTTTTTATTTACTGTCGCGTGACATTTGTTTGAAAACAGGATATCCAATAGTTCAATGACCCCTGCAACGGTCAAAGTAGTTTTCTCGACAAAATAGACTCAACGACTTGCCGGAAAATTGACGTAAGATTTCTATTTTTCTTTTTTTCATGAACGTATTGACATTTTAAAGCAATTCTTAACTTATTTCATTTCAATGGCAAGTGAAAAATGTTGGAAAAATTAACTAACCTGATTTCACACGAAACTGTCATGCTCGTTTCTGCCTAAGCGATAACATTTAGTAGAGGAATTATAATTGAATTACCAACACGATTGATTAACAATCGAGACATTTTGGTAAGAACTTGTAGTTTAATTGATATATTATAATACTTTATTATAGAATATTTTGTACTTGGTCGTAAAAATGTATCCATGAACAATAAACAGGGTTTAAAAACAGATTTTTCAACCACTAAAATATAAAATAAATAATCTTGTTCAATATAATATAACTAAATTCCGTGAAAAATACTATAATTTAAAAACTACATTGTTCAACTGCAACAAATATGGTGTATTATTTAAATAATTTAAACATTATGTTTTATATATTCTTCACATCAATATTCAATACGCACCCACAAACAAATGTACATAATGATTGAAGGTTGTGAAATTATTCGAATTCAATTACTGTATTTTTCGTTTATATTATTATGGAATGTTTATAAACAAAAAAAAAATGGTTTAAGCATTTATTAAATACTTTTTAAGTAATACAATGTGAAGAGTATTTTTATTTTTTTTTCAAAACTGATATATTTTTTGTTTTGAAGACGTCAGGCATAAAAAATGTGTTGAAACAATAGCATAGCTAGGATTTTAAAATGGAAAGGGTCCAAACTAAAAAATTTAAAAGAAAATCAATAATTAACAATAATACGAGTAATTTATTCATTTCATTTTGATCAATAAAAGACGTCGATGAGATTTTGAAGAAAAAACTTTAATAACTTCTTCGGTGATTATTTTAGATTTTTTTTATTATTAATATAGCTAACTCATTAATAATTCTTCATCTATTATCTTCATGAATCATCTTCAATAGTTTAGGAGTGGAAAATGTATGATCTGATATTGCTGATGTAGCCGGTAAAGTTGCAAATAATTGTAGTAACAACTACAAGGTAAAAGTAATACATCCGTACAATAACGTATTGCCTACTCAAGTTTTTCTAGTGTACCATCTTTCCATTGGTTTCACCGCATAGTTAATTCAGCATTGAGACTTATTAAAACATTGTCAAGAAAATCATTTCCATAAATTTTTGCAGAACTTAATATGAAGTCATTTTTGTATACCCTAAAATTGTCAGGGATTAAACGTCTAGTGCTATGACTTTTTTTAACTGTTAATTAAACTTAATTCGTAGTTGCAGAATAGCACTATCAAAAAAATAATAAATTATAACGGATTGTTGACTTGTTTATAAAGATCAAAAGTTTTAGTGTCACTTAAGGATAATGATAATAATATATTAAGTATATTAGTTTTAGATATAAGTGCCCTCTGGGACGAACAAGAAACACGTGTATTTATCTGGGTAGGCAAGTGCGGTGTGTACATAGTGTGGGCTTGTGTTTATTATTGATATATTTTAATAATTACACTATGTCATCATCATTATTATTATATAATATTAAATCATCGCTGTTTACCGCAATTTTTATCGAAGTTCACGATCGATTTTACGCCAAGCGGATTATAATTATCAGTTATTAACATACAAAGAAATTAGCTTATAATTAGTATTATTACTAAACGTTATGGTTTCACTACAAACACGATCGCGTCATCGTCGTGACATGGGGTGGTAATTATGTATTATAATTTATAATATACGCACATAACGGCGGGTGTGCATGTCATAATAAAGCGTAGGTACACCGTATACGCGCATAAAAGGCGGTGGTAGCAATTATAGTATTACTAATATTACTGAAGTCGACGCGCGTGTGACGGTCGGTTATCATAAAATTAAACGGACTTTGTGCTTTTCCTCGGGATAGTGGTACAAAAAATTGGAATATCTGTCACGCGCAACGCACGACAACGCCACTATATAGTGTATATATGGTGCACAATGTTTATACGAACCTAATATAGCGCGCAAAAAAAATTAACCATTATATTTTATACCTTTTGTAAGTCGATCATATTCGTGTGTCTGAATATAGTTTTGACTTTTGAGTCTTCACTCGAAATCATTATATTACAGCTATAATACAACTACATGTAGTATATTATAAATAACTAAAAACAAAAATGACATTCATTCTATGTTTGTGCGTTTGGAATTCTAACTGGTCAATCGAAATTCTACGCTACAAAACGTTGTGATTCAAAATGAATAAAACTGACAGCATGTTTGCATATTTTTAGTATTAATAAGTTAGAGTGCATAATCTAGTATTTAAATTTTTTTAGATGTTTTAAAATATTTATCAACAAATTTTGTAAGATAAGGAATATTTTTTTTTCGTAATTTTAATTTTAACATGCCATACAATATTCAACTAACATTTTTATTATTTTAATTTTATATTTTTATGATTTTCTTATATATACTATCTAATTTTTTGGTGTTTAAAGTATATAAATTTCTAGTTACACTATAATATTGAGTACATTAGGGGTAATTACCGCAGGGCTGCATGAAAAACCACAATAAATGGAAACTAAAGGTAGTCAAAAAATTAATGTTCTTTATTAAATTACTATAAGTCTAGGCCCTAGGAAGAGTTGTCCATTTCACGTTTGTCTCTCATTTTAGATTTTGAGTAAAATGAGGAATTTATTGGTTTTATCATGATGTGGTTTTAGATTCTGAACTGTGATGCAATCTATTGATTTTACAATGATGTGTGTTTTTTTCTTTTTTTTTTTTTTTATGTCTGACGACAACTTTTTTTGCAGTAAAAATGCTTCGATTTGCTTATACAGCAACTTTTCTGAAATGAAAGTGAATGTAGATGGTACTTGGGCAAGTCAAAAATCCAACTTTTTAATACTTTTTGCAAAAATTGAAAAAAACGTTAAAAAAATTACGAAAAAACGGGAAATTTTACGCACAATCACGTTTTTAAAAACTACATTTTTTTAAAATGCTCTAACTCAAAAACGAAAAACCGCAACAACTTGAAATTTTCACTAAATCCTTATATTGGTGTTCTCTATACATGGTTAAGTTTTCAAAGTATTTTGACATATTTTGACTTATTTATAGACAATTTAAATTTTAGATTTTTGTAAATATTTTTTTTTTTAATATCTATAAAATTTTTTGGCTGTCCAAAAACTCTTGAAAATGAATTAAAAGATTTATAATAAGTTTAACTTATTTTCACTCGAAAATATCGGTGATCGTTTCACTGAAATTTTTTTTATAATCCCATAAAGCTCAAAGTTGTATAAAATGTGTCAAAATCACAATAATTTGCAAGTTATTTTATAGATAAAAATTCATAAAAATTTTTCTGTTTATACTTAAGGTTCAAAATTTTGATACTAGTTTTTCCATAAGCAAATCTTCAAAAATATATAAAAAATTTCTACCGGACCAAAAGGAAAATATGACCGTTTGAAATTTAAATTTTTACGAAATTGCATAAAATAGCGTTTTATGGTCAAACGATTTTAAATATTTGTTATAATTCAAAAAGTATAAGTCGCAGAAACTTGAAATTTTCACCAGTTGTTAAGATAGGCATTTACTTTATGTCATATTTTTTTCAAAATATTATATTGATTTTTAAGCCACTTATAGACATTTAAAAAATTCGAATTTTTAAATTTTTTTTTTATAATCGGTGATAAAAAAAATTGACTGATAAAAAATACTTGAAAATTTAATAGAATATTCTACACAAGTAGTTTTTATTGGCATTCAAGAATCATCAAAATCCATAGGCACAATTTTTTTTTATAAGCGTTTGAACAGCGAATATTGACATAAAATTACATGTAAAATATAATATAATATAAAAAATTCTAGATTGAGAAATCATATCGGTTTTTTTAAAATGCTCTAACTCAAAAACAAAAAACCGCAACCACTTGAAATTTTCACCAAATATTTATATTAGTGTTCTCTATACATGGTTAAGTTTTCAAAGTATTTTGACATATTTTGACTTATTTATAGTCAATTTAAATTTTCGATTTTTGTAAGTTTTTTTTTTAATATCTATAAAATTTTTTTGGCTGTCCAAAAACTCTTGAAAATGAATTAAAGGATTAAATATAAGTAATACTAATTATAACTAAAAAATATCCGAGATGGTTTCACTCAAATTTTTTTTATAAGCCCATAATGTTCAAATTTGTATAAAATATGTTAAAATCGCGATAATTTGCAAGTTATTTTGTAGTTGAAAATTTATAAAATTTTTTCTATTTATACTTAAGATTCAAAATTTTAACACTATGTTGTCCATAAGCTTATCTTCAAAAATATATAAAAAAAATTCTACCAGACTTAAGAGGAAAAATTTTATGATTGTTTTAAATTTAACTTTTTACGAAATTACATTATAGTTCAATTTAAATATAAAATATTATATTATTATATATACATTTTAGACAAACATATTAACTCCGTTCAGAATCGTTATTCGTATACAATGATATCTATCATTGCATTCAAATTTAACAAATCCATTGTAATAATGACCTATCCTATAAACGAAGTACACTCCACCCCCAATTGTACAGCAAAGCGAGGCCCACCCGTTCTTTTTTTTGTGTGTGTCTATGTATACGTTTTTTGACGATATTAGAGTGCTCCAATATATACAAACCTATCATTTTTTTTTCAAAGTGAATTTCGTCTAGTTGGTTCTTTGGATAGGTAATTTTTTAATTTCTCAATAGTTTTCCGAATACTTGACAATAACAGGAAAACATTACAAAAACTAGACTTACTTTTGTATCATTTAATTGTTATTTAATTGTTATAACAACAAGAAATATTTACAGAGTACTTATATTACTATACATTGTTGTATAAATAATATAAGCATTTTATAGACACGCTTAATTATTTTTGAAATATATTCAGGCTATTTTTGTGTACATGGAGACTTTAAATTTTCAATTAAAAGTTAAACCTGCCTTATAAACAATTAATTTTTTTACTATATCATTCATTTTTATAAATATAAACTGATCCGCCGGGCCTCTTTTACTCAAAATTGGATATTTAAAAGCAATGGTACATTGGTGTCAAATTTAAAAGACCAATACAGCAATATCATTCAACCATCCCTGTAACACACTCGACTTTGAAGTCACACCCGATCTAAAAGTCTCCCTTTTTCTCTCTGTGAGTACCCAAGCTCAGTGCTATTTGATAAAATATTTAGTATATAAAGTTATAGATACAATCAAAATGTTTTAATTATAGTGATCAAATTATATATAAACATAGATAAAAATAATCATATTTCCTATATTTTTTAACTAGACATACATGATAAATACTTTTTAAATAAAGATAATACGAAAAAAAGAAAAACTGTACATTAATAATAAGTGGTAGCTGATGAATCATATTTTAATTAATCATTTTTACCGCTTATTACCGTATACCTTATTTACCGTATTTACCTTTATGACCGTATATTATCAATTTGCTGTGCATAAAACATATATTTCGATGAATCGGAAAAAACTAGAAGTGACCCATTATTTTTTCCTACAACACGTGTTCGATGTAAAAACAAAAATATATAAATACTATGTTTGAAATTAAATTTGAAAAATGAGTTGTATATTAAACTAAAAACGGCATATTAAGTTGTTTTAATTGTACAGAATAGTCGATAATTACAGAAATTATGACCTTAGATATTGTTCCCCCAAACCTTTATGACTATATGCATCGCGTAGTTTCGAAGATTACCCGACGGACACCGAATATAGCCGACTTATAAGCAAGTTGCGATGGAAAACAAATTTTATTTAAATTTTAAATCGTGCCTTACAAGAAACGTGGGTTGCATTCCAAGAAAAAAATTTCTGACTTATTATAAAGAAATTATAGAAAAACATTATTATAACATTTGCGGATTCGGTTTGGGTTATCAACAAACTAATATAGGATATGTATTTGATAAAACATAAAAACTAAGTGAGTGGCGGGCACAACCTAAAAATATAAAAGTGTTTGTATCTTGCTTGCAACATTTGAAAATTTGTATATATTTTAAATTGTGTTATTTTTAAAAATTTGTTTTAATAAATATATAATATTGTCGTTTTTACATAATCTTGTTCATTGTTTTTCTCGCATCTCTTTATATTATATTTTGGGACAAAGATCTGTAAATAATTGTTTTGGTCGTCGTCTGACTCTCGTCAATATCAAAATAATGCAAATTGCCAATGTCGTTATCGGATGAAACCCATGTCCGTTATCGTTATACCAAAAATAATATTTCGATATTTTTCCGCAATTAGTATGTTGTCATTAGTGTTCACAATTTGTATGTTATCTTTTTAGGTATCATCTACTACTCACATTGTTTTTATTACTCTGTGAGCAATTCGGAAACTCCGGAAGTGTGTTCCACCGATCCACCGTATCGCGTCCACGGTGCGTCGGTTTGATTCATCGTATACGATACACGTAATAGTATATTATTAAAATGACTTTCGTTTCTATTACATACATAGATACTTATTCGTATCGTATAATACATAATATACAAGATAGCTGATAAAGAGAAAACTTCATGGGTTGGTTTTGAGTGAAATTAATGACGTGCTTTGTATTATAAAAAAAAAAAATTTAATTTGTTAATTTTTTTAACCAATGCTTTCGCATGCTCCTAAATTTTAATCGTTATAGTTGGAACGAACTGAGCTCTGATACGTTGGTAATTATTCAAATGTTTTTATTCGACGTTTTCTTCAAGTCAAATTTTAAAATGTACATTTTTAGTCTTTGATTTGTGAAAATCAATTATACAGTTACGTGATGCGAGTTAAAATAGTAACTTTTTAACACTTTGGCCGGGAAATCGAAATGATATCATTGAATGCAAAAGTGAATGTTGTAGGTTGAACCGGAAAACAAGATATAGCTGGTAAAATATCCCTCTGCCTTACGAATACCTTTTCTTGTGAGTAAACGTTATCGTTTAGAAGAAAATATGAGTTCAAATTTTTTTATCGTCACATGTTCACGAACATGATATTAATACCACTGAATCTGGTAAATATTTAGATCAAAATATTTAATAATTTTTTTTCAATGTTTTCAATTTTGATTATGAAAATAGTTGTAAAATTAATATTGACATTATCGATTACGTTTCTCGTATAGAGTAATAGAAAAAACTATAATTAATACAGTCTATATAACATTATATAATTACGTTGAAATAATGAACCATTTGAAAAATTTTGTGCAATTTATCGCATTCATATCGCGTTATTGTACGTTTCACGAAATGGACATTGTTTGCATCCATTTCATGAAAAGGAACCACGATTTCACCACTTCACGTTATTACACAATATGGACAATATTTCGTGAAATGGATACCTAAACTATCATCAACGGAACTTGTTCCATCATTGGGATGTTCAATTAGTGAAAATTAAAAACGCTTAACCTAAAAGAACGATCTGTTCTATCATAAATGATAGTCAAATATTATATTTAAGTATAATCTGTTTTATAAGCTGTTTATCAGTTTTTTTTTACTGTCAAGAAGAGAAGAAAAAAAAGAAAAAAGAACGATCTATAAACTGTTTTAGAAATAAAAAAACTTTAACACAAACTACTATACTATTTAATAATAGTATACAACAATAATAAGACCGATGCTTACCTATGGCTGTGAAGCTTAGACTACCACCATTACAACCAAAAGAAGACTTAGGACTATTGAAAATAGAATTTGGAGGATAATATGTGGACCAACTTATGGTAACATCAATGCAACTTGGAGAAGAATATACAACAAAGAACTATAAGATGAATTGGGCATTGTATCAGTTATTAGTTTTATAAGAGTACAAAGGATTCAATGGCTAGGACATGCAATGCGGAGAAGCGAAAATAATATAAGTAGAACAATCCTAAATTGAAAATCAATGGGAAAGAGACCTCGAGGAAGACCCAGGCAAAGGTGGTTGGATGTTATGGAAGAAGACCTTGAAAGATTGGAAGTACAGGAATTGAAGGAAGAAGTTCAGGACCGAAGAAAATGGAAAGATATTGTGATGGTGACCAAAACTCTTAGAGAGTACTAAGGGTCAGAGGAAGAAGAAGAGAAGATTATTTATTTAAACAAGCTTTTGAGTTTTGGCAACGAGAATTACATTTAAATTACCTTTAAAACAAACGCATTTTAGATCCTGAATAGAGTTATGTAATCTATTGGGTTTAAAAAGATGTTTTTTTTTTTTGTCTTTTATCATGTTTTGGAGCACTAAAAATGCTTCGATTTTTTCAAATAATAACTTTTCTGAAAGCAAAGTGAATGTAAATGATACTTGAGCATATCAAAAATCAATCTAAGTTTAATCAAGTTTTTTTTTTTTGAAATACCGATAAAAAATATTTGACTGAACAAAAACTTTTGAAAATTTATTACAAAGTTTATTATAAGTTATACTTATCAGTTTCTCATAAATAAAAAAAATTGGAAATCGTATCACTCAGATGTTTTTATAAGCATATATATTGACATAATATTACAATTTAAATATAATATAATATTTATTCTTGACTGATAAATCACTTCAATTCAGAATCGTTATTCTTATCCAATGATAACTATCATTGTATTCAAATTTTATACATCCATTATTATGAGCTACTATATGTCAGAGATCCACTTCACTCCTATTGTGCAGCAGAACATGTTCCCGACCGCTTTTATAATATAAGATAGAAAAATTGTTGTTACTTATTCTTCGTTTATTTATTTGTTTCCTATTATAATTCACTGTATGTAATTATTCATTATTCTGTGTTCTTCGTTTTTTTTTTTATATTCAAAGTAAAATTGATGATAACCAACGGTTGAATTTAATCGTTATGCATACATACTTCAAAAATGTACTTTTGGAATTTATATTATTTTGTTTTTATTTTATTTTCTTCTTTTTAATATATAAGACATTACAATATTTAAAAAAAATTTATAATAATTTTTATTATGTTTTTAATAATTGTTATTAGTCAAATGCTGAAAGAAATTCATGCATTTCTTTGGAATGAGTCATCGATATATTGTCCTCAGTTGCTGAGGATTTATTTGATATAAATGGTTATCCTATATCTTACTCACATCCACTTTGACATCAACTTAATAAAAATATGGATGGTAAAGTGACTGCTCATTCATTGTATTTATGCATCAAACAAGATCGTCTTTTGTGGCTAACTAGTTTAAGAAAAATTGTTGGGAAACCAATAAGAACATTTTTTGATTTTGACATTACGTACATACGTAATTTAAAATATGTAAGTTTAAATAACCTTTTTTTATTTTATTTGAGATTCTCAGTGAAACGAAGAATGTATTTTATTATTCTAACTTATGGAATAGAAATTTTAATATATTTATTTGTAAAATACTGGCCTTAATTTCAGCAAATCTGTCAATATAGATTTACTTGCTAATTCCAAAAACTAATTTTCAATCTATTTAAATATATTGTCATTGCCTTGAAATGGATCAGTCAAAATAAAAAAAATAAAAATAGAAAATTAAATTATATTTTTCCTACATTTAAAAATAAATAACAATTTATAAATAGTTATTACAAGCAAGGTTCAGCGTTCTTGTCAAAGTTATAAAAGGGACATAACAATTTGGATTAGGCCTTTAGTACCATTTTAAAAGTTCTAGCTCAACTTGGGTGGGCCAATTTCAGAACCTTGATAGATCACATCTCAACTTTGGTTAACTAGCAAATTCTGGGAATGGACTAGCAAATTCTAGCAAATCAAGACGCTTTTGGTAACATTTTTTAAGTTCTAGCTCGATTTGGGTAGACCAACTTCAAAACTTTGAAAGCTCATATCTCAACTTTGATTTACTGGCATATTCTAGCAAATCAAGACGAAGTTTTTGGTACCATTTTTAAGTTCTAGCTCAATTTGGGTAGACCAACTTCAGAACTTTGAAAGCTCATATCTCAACTTTGGTTGACTAGCAACTTCTAGCAAATCGAGACGAAGCTTTTGATACCATTTTTGAGAGATTTGAGTTTGGTGGGTGAGCTACCTGAAGTTGGCCCATCCTGGGATTGTAGGGGAAGTAATGACTAGCAAATTCTGGGAATTGACTCGCAAATTCTAGCAAATTACTCGCAAAATATTGGCAGGAAATTGGAATTGATTTTTCATAGTCGGTGGGCCAACTTCATGGATGTGAAATCGTGAGTAATGAAAACTTCAACACGAACTCTGTTGGGAATTCAGTCATTTGAAAGCTGTATGATTTACCATTAAATATGTGTAATTATTACCCTATTATTATAAACATATTTTAGACATGACCACTTAGTATTTTATTTTATTATTTTATAATATGCACCAACCATCTGCGTGCTGCTGTGTGAGTAAAACATTGTAAGAATACATCACGGGGTTCTTATACTATCAGCTGTCCTTTTTATAATATATATATATATATACTTTCTCGGCGTTTGCTTGTCGTACTTGGACTTTTTATTCACACGCGTACTTACTTATTATGAAAATCCTTTTATCAATTGCAACAATAGTTACGAGCCAAAAAAAAAAATGTGCATAATCGTGATATACCGCGAATACAAGGTCAACGAGAAACCTATGCTTGGAAGGGCCGGGAACCCCAACCCGAATACTTCAGCGGAAGAGGTCCGTTTTTTCGCTATCCGAAAGTTATTAGTGTAACGGGGAACATACACTATTTTTTAGAACAACAATCTTGAATTATTTATTAATAATAAATATATTTATTTTTAACTAGAAAATCGGATATTTTCTTTATCTCTTGCATTTACTTTTTTCTGTAAACTAATTAGAATTTCAAAGCACTTGAATATAGGCGTGAGTTTATTTGTTATTTATATATATATATATATAAAACAAAAACTGAAACTAAAACCTCAAGTATAATTAACTCGAAAGAAATTGTTTTGTTTGTTATTTATCCAGTTATATTAATTGTTAATTCTATTTTACGTATAGCAGTTAACTGTAAATTATAAACTACTTTCCATCTTGTATTGTTTACTTAACTAAAAAAGGGGTTATAAGGTTAAAGTTGAGAGATTTTCATTTTAATAATATTCGTTTCTATATAACTTATGGTTTTTTTTTTTTTTTTAACAAAAAGAGAACATTAATTTTTTAGTCTGTTCATTGATATAATTTCGAATTTTATTTTTATTATAACGCGATTCAAGACACAGTTAAATGTCAGTTTAAATATTTATTTTTTCTTCTTTGTAAAGTAACAACAATAATAATAAATAATGGTTATGTTGTGCATTTTACGGTTATTTATTAATACAATACCTATGGGCCGCTGAATAATTACACATAGTTCTATAGAATTGCAACTAATTTCATAAGAATTAAATATGCATGACGAGAATAGGGTTGCGTGCTTTTCTTTCGTTAATAAGGGGAAAGAAGCAAATGCTATAGTTTTGTCGTATCTACCTTGGAGATTGGAAAACTGAGGGTTGTCTGCTGAATTATAGAAGCGGATACGACTAGACAACCCCTTTACCAGACGTTCTACTCTCATCGGATTTACAAGGCTGTATTGGATCCGATTTAATACCTATACTCGTACCTATACCTCTATCATATTTTCCTGTACAAGATAATATTTATACTTATAGTTTGCGTGTTCTCTTTGGTGTGTTCAAATACGTATTTGATCATTTATACTGAGTACAGGTTGTATATACTGAGTGCAGTACTTTGATATTTAAATTATTCGATGTATAATCGAGTTCCAGTAGCTCTACAGCTTTCCGTATATCAATATACAAAATATTTAAAATATTTAAATAAATATCAATAACCTAACGATTTACTAGAAAATAAAATCTAATTCCTTTCGATTGAAACTACAGATAACGAGTAATATGATATTATAATATGCCCGATCCATTTCATTAATTTATTTCATTTCATAGGAAACCATTTTAATAATATTTCGAACAAAAGAAATTATTTTATTTTGGACGGCTCATCAAAATAAAAACAAAATTAAGACTGTTGTTAAGCCTACTTTTCCAGTTATTCGTGGTATCGACTATCGATAACCGTACCATAAATAAGTATCCAACTTTCTGATGGTAAGAAAGTCGTATCAGATCCACCTTCTGATATAACCATTGGCCATTGCACACCGGACACCATGTCGAATCCGAATACCCGTGTGCCTCCGTTACACTCGGGAACTCATGGATACCATTATACACTCAGAAGCAATATTTCCCTCAACCACTTGACCATTAGAGTAGTTACATAGCCAAGCGTAGGTATATTATGTACACAGAATACATCAGAACATAAGACATTAGTAGTATTGTTGGACTGTATTAATATTAATATTTGTTTTGCTACTTTAACGACCATATTGCGAAAACAAACTATAATAATTCGAATTTTACTGGACCAAAACCTTGACATCGCTAAAAAAGTAAAATTGTCATCCCTGTAGTGGTTTTATATCCATGTTGGAAAAATTAGACGGATTTAAATACACTTTATTTTATTCTTTATTTTAATAAGCCGAGATGTATTTTGATAGAAATCTATACCTAACCCTGTACAGTATACTCTAATCGCATGCCTATCGAATTGATATTTATTTATATTGAGCACTATGCCCAAATGTTTTTTTATCTTTAGTAACTTACGTACCACAAAGTGGATTGTTTGCAATTTTAAGTTAAATCTAAAATAGGCTAGTTAGTTTTAATTTTTTTGTTTTTATTTTATTAAATATACAGGATAAACCCTTTAGAACATAATACGAGTATACACATTAATTATACAATATATGGTATAAATATTGAAATTAATAGCTAGACTTAAAATTTTAAAACTTATTTGTGGTGATAAATATTGCATCCGCATACCAAAAATCTTCCTATAGGAGCAAGAGGCTTTGTAAGTTTTTTCGGAGTATTTATAGTATTACACATTATGAGTTTTAAATATACGAAATAAAATAGGTATTTAATTAATTTTAATAAATAAAAACCTTTAATATAACATATAATAAATATAGAACTATATATATAATATATAATATATAATATATATAATTGGGTAATGTTCTTAGTTACCCATTTATAATTATTATTGGAATCAAAGGAGTTATTATTTATAATAATAAAATTAATTCAGTAATTCGACACATCAAACTCTATATTGATATCGATTAATCTGAAATAATATCGAAGATGATTTAAATAAATAGTAAATTTTAAATTGGGAGGCAGTTTAATTAACCACTAGATAGGTGTTTAGTGTAACTCAGATAATTAAATTCAGATTCAGTTAATAAATTATAAAGTAACCGTTGAGTTGTTGATACTTTGGATCAAAAACCTTCAAATATGTGCAAAACAAAATGTTGATATTTTGTACAAAAACATCATGATACCAATTTTTATAAAATGACATGCAAGAGCAACTTAAAAAATCATCTAATCATATTGACCCTATGATCCTTAGATTCATCATATATATTTTGTAAAGCATTTATAAATGTATAACTCATATTATAATTTAACTCCAACCCGAGATTTAATTAAATTTAAAATAAATTAAAAGTAATAATTATAATAATAATAATAATAATACAGTAGTAATAGATGATAAAAAATATATCTCTAAATTAGTGTCATAACACATAATTATGTATTGTTATATATATATATATATATATATTATAATTACAGGAAACCTCTCTATAACGGACCCTCTATTAAATGGAATCCTTTTTATAACGGAAAATGTCAATAGTTCCAGTGCAAATAATAAATAAAATTGACCTTTCTAATACGGAAAACTCTTTACAACTGAAAAATGATTGGTCCCAAACGATTCCGTTATAGAGAGGTTTTGCTGAATTATGTTTATTTAACAGTACTCGGGGTATAAAATATTTATTTGACATTTTGTCAGTACACGAGACTTGTTTCCAAGACATGGTTAGTTGGGTAAAAAGCTTAGCGTGGGATATTTACGCCGTATTTTTCGATCGGGTGAATGGGCCATGCGCGTACATTTTGCATTTTACCAGCGTTTTTCCTTACACGATAGTATGCAAGTCTACACCATCGGCAGATGCGTGGTGCTCACGTGTTCGGACTATTTCAAATCGACGGGGGTGCTGACGCTACAAACAGCCGCGATGCCACGGAGCGTCAAGAAGAAACGCGACCGGAAGCGGAAGAATGGGCTGTGCCTTAGGCAGCGCGAGGTGTACCCGGTGTTCAAGCGAAGGCTGAAGAAAAAGTCGTTGACACTGAAACGGGTCGACATCAAGGACTCGTTCCGCAACATGATTGCCACAGGCGTGACGTCGCAGGGCCGTCGCAGGACCGTCGACTGGAGCACCAGGACAAGTATGCGGTTCGCGGACGGCGGCAAAAGACCGGACGCGGCGGCGGTGGCGTCAGCGTGTGGACAAGATCGCAGGGAAAACGCTGCCCACACGTTCTCCGTCATCAACGTCAACGACATTATACGGGACACGCACGCGTTGCAGCTCAACGTCTAACTACTCGTCCATGCCCTGCGGTATATTAAAGTATAATGATGTTATCATCACTATCAGTGCCGGGTTTAGCGGGGCTGCGCGGGGGTTGCAATGCATATAGTGGCCTCAGGAGTAGATCTTCTGTTTTCTTAATGGCTTAAAATAATAATACGCAATATATTTATAATTACCAGGGACTTATGTATAATAACAAATTGTAAAATATGCATTTTATCTACCAATATGCTCAAAAGTATGCAAAAACCAATGTATTATTATTTCTAGAACCTATGGCCTACCTACTAACTAGAAGAATATACTAAGCTGATAAGTGATATCTATAAGTACATCGCATCATTAAATATTTTACCAATCGGTTGGAAATTATAATTTTCAAGTTCTTCGCACATTAATAGATACGGTTTTAAATAGTTATCTTCGTGGAGAAGATCCTTTATGACATTACAAGTATATCGACCGTCAACGTCCATGATCTCATCTATTGAAACCCAATTAGCCCATCTCCAATTTCCAAACGGATTCTAGAATTAGCGTTTTAAAAAAAATTTAGAGATATCATTTTTGTGGATTGTAACCTAGTGAGGAAGTATATTTTCTAAAAAATTATTAAATGATGAATATTTTAATTTCAACAAAGGTATATCAAATCCTAACATTGCTTGACATAAATCTAGATGAAAATTTGCTAGTTTAAAAATATATTACTGTTATTAAACCCACCCAAATTTTTACGTATAAATGTCGATACATTTACGCAACACACATCGTACTTTTGAAATAATATATTTCGTTACTGTCTCATATAACATCATTAAATGTATTAATGTGTAGCGTATAGGTAATTTTATCAGTAGTCCGATCAAGATAAGATTAAGTAGTATATTATAGGAATATACTATATAATATTTACGACAATTCGAAAAATAAACCAAAAACTATAGACGTTTGTTAAATAAATACCATTTAAAAATCAACAAAACTTACAACATTCTCAAAAATCTATAAATATGCAATTATATGCATTTATATTCAAAAGGTGATAAAGCATGCACAAAAGAAAACGGTTCTATATTTCAATAATAATAAGCCAAATCGTAGACAAATCTGACCCCCATTCAATTTGGACTTAAGGAAAAAAACATGCAAGTACATATAAATCCTAGTCCTGATAATTACTAATACTATTTAAGTCGTTGTAAAAATCTTGAGGATCTACATCTGTACTATCTTATTATGAATTACACCAAAAGCATTCGGTCAAATATTAAATATAAGTATTGATTGTTAATCAAAATTATAAAAAAAATGTATTGAACATAAATTTAAATTTTAAAATATAGGTAAGCATATGTATCGAAGATACATACAAGATAAAATTATATTATGTTAATACATTTTTATTTTTTTTAATGGGTCTCTGATAAACGGTATTGACATTTAAATATTTAAATCTGGCACTGATCAGTGATCACTATGAAATAAGTACTCATAATCAATTGCGTATTATTCAAGTACAGGTAACTGCAGCTGCCACCACCAGTACTGCGCACTGGGTTTTCCGAGAATGGTAACATGATTTATATGTTATAATAATTTTCAAAATTGTATATACTAATAATCAATTTTTACGTTACGTCCGCCTGTTTGATTAGGCACTGTACCGAGAAAATCGATTTTTTTATACTTTCATTCGACATCTAAGAGTATTTTCAATTTCAGCGTAAAACGTTTGTAAATATTTCTTAGTAAATTGTATTACAAGTTGATAATATTATATAAAATTATAAAACAAGTTTTCACGAAAGTAATATTATATAAGCCGGATCCTTGTGAACTTTGAACAATAATAAAAATCTTTAAACCACATATTTTGACTACTTACTTTTCAATGTACGCTGAACCATGGTAACTCAAATCGGTCGGGGACAAAATCTAATTCGAATTATCAAAGATTATCCGTGGCCAAGAAATATTTCTTTGGGTTACCAAAAGTTCGACGTCCCAAACATCAAAATTCTACCGTACATTAATTGTACAACACAAGGACCAAATGTGTCTAAATATTTTAGTCCTGTAGTTCTTAAACTCGTTAAAAAAAAAACCCACAAGCCATACGTTATAAATTTAACGTCAACAGTAAAGCTGTAAAATAATTAAAGCTTTCAAGTGGTATATTTAAATGGAACTTATTATCACATGAATACATTAATAGTACCTACCTATAATATTATGATTTATATATTGTGTTAAATGAATAGATAGTTAATATTATTAAATACTTATAGATATAATAATATATTGATTGTGGCTAGCCCCCCGCAAACATCTTTAAAACGGTATCTTTCGGTAGGTATAATATTATACTTATATAACAAATAATTAGAATATTCATGCATTCTTATTTAAACAATTATTATATTTGCTAGAGTCTGAAACATTCAGAAAACCTCCATTTCAAACAATATAATATTAATACAAATTTAAAATATTCGGAAAAATAATATTATTCGACGAAAAATCGAATAAATATTTATACCTTTTAACGGGTAAAATAAATGTATTAGTCTACGCATTATAAACATTGACCTTTTAATAAATACTATAATAATTATTCAATAGCCATTTATAATATCGATATTTAATTTGATCGATTTGATGTATTATATTAAACATTAAACAATAATACATATTTTTAATAATAATATTCATTTTATAAACTGTAAGTTCAGAACACTTTGTACAACATAAACGAAGTTTAATTTTCAGTATTATAATTTTACACTATTATTATTTAAGCCAAGACGCTACCATGAATCATAAATATCAAATAGGTACACTCACACACACGTCGTGTCTCCATCCTAGCTATGTTTGACTATAAAATCTCTTACGTGATACCTAGTTTTCTTTGTATAACTAATATTATAAATTGTATATTCTACGTATATTATATTGTGTTTTTTCTCGCGAAATTATTACATCCTATTATAAGTTAGCAACGATAAAATAACGTAATCCTGGTAAAACGTTTAATAAGAAAAAAGCTTTAAAACTGACAACGAATTTTATATTATTAAAAACCTTATAACACTATAATCGTATTTAATATTTAATGCAAAACAAAAAATCCAATGCCGACATATTTTAAGGTGTTCTTTATGTAGGTATATTGTATACACCTGTTACATATTGTACTCAGTGGCGACTCATGCTATAGGGCACACGGGCACGTGCCCCACCTAAAAAACGCACAGTAGAAGCAGAAACTACGGCTATAGGTATCAGGTATAGTTAGAGATATGTCATTAACCGTAGTATAACCGAAAGCAAAACGGCAAACTTGCCTACTGATTACAAGGGATACGACATAAGAGCAATAAGTTCATGAACTTGATAACATGAACAATTGAAAGAAAAGCATATATTTTGTCAATTGCTTTTATACATATGCTTACATAAGACTTATCTTATCATAATATACTATATAGGTACGTATAATATGTATACTATCCTCGCAGGTTTACTATTAATTATTAATATTGTTATCTTCCTATTTTGAGCTTTTAGCAGTCAGGCTCGGAATTGAACCGATGAGCTACCGAGGAAATCTCAACGGACCACGTAAAATTTGGGTCGGTAGCCAAAAAATTTTTAACCCCCTCTTTAAAATTCAATCAAATCTCCACTCATGAATATGCCGATTTTTTGTCGTGGGCCAATATAAATATAAAATCTCGGTGGGCCAAAAAATCTCAATCCGTCGCTGTTCACAGTAAATTAAATATATTTTATAACATTTTCTTTCTTATCGATGTTATTAAACTCAGATCACCACTGTGAATTTAATACCCACTACTATCAGCCGTCGATTAGCTTGGTGCGAACACAAAATTATTAATGTTGATTTATTAAATAATGTTAGACATTCGGATATTTGGTTATCCATTCGTCGTCACCCTGTGGAATTACGATACACGTTGTTCGATTTTCGTTCCTATGTGTGTCAAAATCTAATACAAAAATGAACACTATTCATATGTACTTACTTCATATAGCCTATTAATAACTCTATATCAGTATCATTTTAAAAAATAAGAACTGATGGACTTGCCTGAACCACTGGCCCCAGTGTTACACCCCCGACTCACCCCTCTCATCGACCTGAATGAATACCTATTTTAGAGTAATAAAAATATTTGAACTAAATTTGCCACTTTAAAATGATTTTTTGTGTAGTTTTATCGAATTGTACCTATGTAACAAAAACATCAACATGGTTAATAATTTTGCTCATATAGTGTCAACTTTCTTTATTTCTTAAAATAATTATTAAATAGTATATAAATGTTTTTTTTTTTTTTTGTGTGTGTGTAGGTATATACATTAATTTGCATGTATTCTATAGGTATAACTGTGTCGTTTTCGAACAACTTTTGAAGACATTTCTTTTGAGTTATTATATTATTTTTCACAAACCTTGTCCCCTCTTAGAAAAATATGAGAGTAAAAAATATAGTTTATTTGTACATTTATAATGCTCAATGAAATCCTAGTAGGCGATCGCCGCCGATCAGGACCTAGGTCCAAAACGTCAGAACTCACATATTTTGCTTAAAGGAGGCCCTTGGGCCTTTATATGATTTACACATTATATTACTTTATATATTTATTATTTTGTAATATTATGATGTAAACATAATTAAATGAATATAAATTACAAACATTAAAATAGTATATATGTTGAAATATTGTACCTATCTACTTACTGATAAATGTTTATCGGTTGATTTATTCACGATCCTGTGATTGCGAAAGACGGTGCCTACGACTAATTCACGTGATATGAGATACCAATGATAATAAAATACTAGTATAATAATATTAAAATTAATATAATATCATTAAATAGTCGTATAGGTGCCAATATTTTATGTTTATTTTATATCTTTAATAGTATTTTTTAGGTAGGTAAATATATTTATGTATATACCTCATACCTAATTGCATATTTCTTTGCTATAATTTCCTTATAAGAAAAGCAAAATAAATTATGCTTATAAATAGACTTGATTTCCGCGCTATAATCATGCGTATTACACTATTACGGCCATAGAAAAATAACAGTAAGTACAAAAGTATAATTTTAATTTTAATCATTATTCGCGTATCATTTAATAGTTTATCGTCGAACGGATAAATAAAACGCGTTATTTATTATTTTATTAACCGTTGAGACGTTTATATTCCTTGTACAGAATTTCGACGTCCGATCGCATCCAAAATATCTACCATTTACCAAGGCAGAAAAACAGTACATATCCATGCTATGTTTATAAATTATAACATTTATAAAAATACATAACTATTCATAAGCATAGATATTTTAATTAAAAGTTTCGGTGTATTTTTCAGTAGGTAACTAAAGTCTAAAATACTTAATTTAAGACCCGTGTTATCAAACTTATTAGAATGTAATATACAAAATAACTTTCGGTTGTAAAGAAAAACTCAATGAATATTTAATAAAGCCAAGCGTTCAAGCCAATAACAAGACGATTTTCTGAGGATAGACGCGATAAATAATTATAAGAATAAATCAAACATTGTACTTTCCGAAAAAAAAAAAAACACTTAAATTGTTTAAAACTTCCTGGTCGATTTACCCACAATAACAGTACAGGTAGTACAGCAAATCAACAAATACACATAGATACCGGTTGAAATGATGGTTGAAAAATTATAATGCTCTTCATACTGAGCATATTTTAAATTTCGATCTGTATAGTGAATTGTTGCTGCCACTCGTATTTTCCCAATAATTTTCATAGGATATAGTTTGAAAACTACCGGAACCCTAACGTTTTAAAAACTTTTAACATTTATCCATTGTACATCAAAATGTACAATATTATACTGTACGAGTGTAAATAAACGTTGTTGTTGATTGCTGTCAACAGTAGATAATATAAACTTTTTAAATAGGTACAGTTTGATTTCCGGTTAAGTAGAAAGATATTTTACGCTTTGTTAAAAATAAATTATAATATTGTAAGTTGCTACTGTTTATTATGATAACATTCGGTTATTATTTTACGGAAAACCAAACGGTAATGTTGAAAGTTCAAATGCAGCGGAAAATATAAATTATAATTTAACTCTCATTCCCAACATACGTAGACGTAGTGAACTTATCCAAAGAGTATCGAAATAGTAGACCAATTAAATGGAACAATCACAAAACGTCCAATTAGTACAAGATACATTTTATACATTAGATTTTAAATTTTTAACGAAACGAAAAGAAGAGCGATTTAGTTTCAAAAAATATTTTGTGCTATCGCTATTTCGGAACATACTATTATATCGATCGCTTGTGCGTTCACTTTATGTGTATAGGTATGATTAATGGCGATTAGGTCGATCGCGAGATTGACTATAGATATTTGGGATCGAGTTAACTTAACCCTTTATGGATTTGTAAATATTGAGACATTGAGTTACAGTTATAACTTATAATATATCATTTTATACTATCTACTATCTATGCGTATTGTTTAATTAAAATTATGTAACCTATGAATGGTGACCTATGAATGTTACCGAACGGATACCGGTGTACGGCATTACTGTTGTAGTCTTGAGATTCCTTGAATATATTTTCTCTAAATGTTTTCAACTATAATACTATTTTTGTTTTTTATGAATATTTAAAATTCTTAAAAGCTCAACAGAAGTAAATTTTTTATCTTTATTTTATTTATCTATTAATCAAACTATTCGTTCTATCTATGTTGTAACTAAATATAGGTATATACATTTTGTCGCTGATGTAACAAGTAAGTAAACATTCCCCATTGAAAAAGTCCTAGTGACCTATATCACTGAATGTCTATAGTGTTTTGGCTTATTCGTTTTAGCCAAATAAATTATATTTATCCACCAACAGAAAAACAAATAATGTAAAGCTAACAATTTTTATTTATTAATTGGAAAAAATAAAAATGCATCATCATTGATGCAATATTAATATTTTTTATAAAATCCATATATAATTAGTGTCTGCACATTAAACGAGATAATTCTACTTGTATGATGTCCTTAACTCTGCCATTGCGTACTAATAATTCAATACCAATTTCTTTTTTTTAATTTAGCAAGACTTAAATATTTCACCGAAATATTTGTTTTACAGTGAATACTAATTGCAATACCGAACAATGTCATAAGTGGCTTAAAATCATATAGAAATCAAAACTTAACTGAAGTCAAAACGTTGGCCTAGACAATTAAATTGTAAGCATAATATAACTGCACCGGTCCGTTATAATATGTATTCACTAATTCACTATACTACTACAGTATACTTACTGTTATGTTACAAGTACTTTAGTATTTATTTTCAGTGATTTTGGAAATCAGTTGGCTGGCAAAAATATTTGATAAATGATTAACTGTTCAAAGAATACTAAACATAAGAATTTACAAAAGATATTTTTAGATTATTTTAATTTTTTTTGTTTTCGACCAAATTCTAAATGAAGGGTTTAGTTTAATATTTAATCAATAATTATTGTACCATTTTAAATTAATTAATGTTTGTGAGAATATAATAATTGATAAGCAATGCATTTTTCCAATAAAATTTTTGTAAGTTTTTATTACAAATTATCAAAATTTAATCATTAACAAGACAGTTTTAAGTACCATCAACATAAAAAATAGAGAAACTCAATATTCTGTAAATCTTCAACATCGAAAACGTCATTTGCTATATGATAAAAATTACAATTCTACAATTTATAAACTGAAGAAAATTAATATCAATATAGTGTTATCTAATAATATAATAAAATTATTAAGTTAAATCAATTTTTGTTAAAGCGTTCTTTTGAGCTTAAAAGTATAGCCTACTTTTTACAGGAATTGTCATACCAAAATGTTAAGGATATCAGTATTTACCAGAATTATACCTCTATCGTTATGGAAGGTATAGAGAAAAAATGTATAAAACTTTTTTAAAATATGGATTTCAATTATTTGAAACCAATCTGTACCATAAACATTAAACAGAATTCAACTAAATTATTATCCTGAATTTTCTTGAAAATGTATTTCCCGTAGATACTAAGAAAATCCGAAAATGGTTTCAAATACCAAGGTATAAATAAAATTCCACCTTAAAATATAAAATATTGTAATTTATAGCTATAGATTTAAAAAGACAATTTTTGTACTTTCATATGTATAAAAGAAGACTGAAGATATTTTTTAATTTTTTTTTTAATTTTTTTAAAATTACAAACATATTTAAAAATTAAGATTAGGAAGATTATTAAGTTGTTTTTTTTTTACAAATAATAAAATGCCATTTTACAATTATATTAATTTATAATGATGCATTATAACAAAAAACGAAGTAGTCACCAAAAACTGCAATGATTTTTCTCTCTTCTGCTTAATGTATATTTTAATAGTAGGTTTACACATTTATTTTTTTTTTTGGTAGCTAAATTTCAATAGAAAATACTTGAATTCATTTATTTCTTCAATGTATCACTCATTGATTCACACCGTTATCAATGATCGTATCATTCTAAAATGAAAAGTAAAATAATAAAACAAGCATGTAGGTGCTTTAATTTACTTTCTATAAAAAATAAAAAGTTAATTACCCATATAAGTAGAAGAAAAATGAAAATAAATAAAATGCCAGTTTTATCCAACCTTCACGTTGATATTTATTCAATTTGTCAGCATTCATAATATTTGTTGGATCATATAAACCAAATCCAGATACAGATTTACTGTGATATCTATAACAAAGTAAAAATTAATTTCTTTAATCAGTTCATAAATACAATATACAGTATGTTAATTAATTGGAAAGTCAGTAGTTATTACTCCTAATATAATGCAGATATTGAAGTTCCGTTTTTTTTAACATAATATGTGACTTACAGCCCATCTTTTACCACGGTTAAAAATATCCAAAATTCAAAATCGACAAACATTTTTGAAAATGGCTACTTTGTAGGATTACTTATAAGTTACTCTGAGAAAAAAAAAAATTTTTAAATCTGTCAATTTTTGAATGAATGGGAGCATTTTATTTTTACAAAAAATACAGCAAATTGTAAAATCATACGGTTTTTTAATTTTTTTAGTAATTGTATTAATTACTGTTAAACATCTTCAATTTCAGCAGCTATTTATATCCGTATTAACTTAAATTACATTTTAACATTTTAAATTTTATTTATGGATAATGCAGGTGCCTAGATTTTTTTTTAACTTTATTTAACATTAGTTTTAATTTCATTTTAATTTTTTCGTTAAATAAGTATTAAAATTAAATTAACAATATCCGATAACGTAGAAATGGTATTTATTTATTTTGAAAATAATATAAACCAAAGAGCCAAAGAGTAAAATCTGTACGCAAATAAAGTATGCATCTCCATTATAAAATATAAATAAAATTTTAAAATTATGATACCTAGGTAAATAGTAATGACACTGCAGTGACTTCAACCAAATATAATAAATTAATATTGTTATTGGTATCATTATTTAGGTAGGTAATTTTAAATATCTTAATGCCAATTATAATTTAAATATCACACATTTTGACGTTTTCTCAGATAACTCAAGGTTTAATTTAAACTGACATGAAGTTAAAATGAAATTAAAATTAATATGAACATAAATAGCTGCTTAAATTAAAGATATTTAACAATAACCAATATGATTACGAAAAATATCAAAAAACCGTACGATTTTACAATTTGCTGTGTTTTTTGGAAATATAAAATGCTCTCATTCATTCAAAATTCAACCAATTTCAAATTTTTTTTTCTCTTATAACTTATAAGTAATTCTACAATGTGGCTATTTCAGAAATTTTTGACAATTTTGAATTTTGGATTTTTTAACCATGGTAAAAGATGGGCTGTAAGTCACATATTATGTTAAAAAAAACGGAACTTCAATATCTGTATTATATTAGGAGTAATAACTCCTGACTTTCCAATTAATTAACATACTATATAATAGGTAGTCTTGAAAAAATTACAAATATATTAAATAAATAATTGTATACTTCTTTTGTATAATTACTTATTGATATGATAAGCCATCAATGGTACATTTATAGCAAGGGAGAGCCACTGGCCTCCAAACAAAAATAAAATATTGAAGCAGAAGTGTAGTAAGTACTCTGGAATCACTAACTGAAATGCAAATTTAAACATTTTTACTAAAATTAAATCATACAACTAAAAATACAATCCTTATAAGATACAAAACTACTATCGTAAAATATACTTTTGTATATATGTGTATGAGTGAAATTATTTTAATTTTTATTTAAAATGTATTTAAAAAAACTCTGATCCACTTATTTAATACCTAAATATTACCATGTAAATAAGTTTAATTTTAATAAAAATATAATAATTGAAAATTTGATGTTTATTTTAATTTTACAGTTGTTTTCTGCAATATATATAGTACAACAAATAATATATCTTACTCATTACATAAAAAATGACTTTATTGAGTTTCTTTATTTTTCAAGCAAAAATAGTAATTACAAAATCAAAATTGAAATTATAAATAATAAATTTAATTAAAATAAATAATTTTTTTATCTAAAAACTCAGAAATTTAATATTTTAATGTGTATATTTAATATTTATACTATTCACACTATACATATTGATCAATCTACTGATCAATGAATTAAGTAAAACTTTTAAATTTTTTGTGCAATCTTTCCCAAAATAAACAAACTATTAATGTAAAACTAATAAACTAATAAATAACTTTCTTACTTGGGAGTATATTATAAACTCTTAATTTATGAAAAACTTATTAGGTATTATTTATTACTTAAATAGATTATGGTTATAATCAAACCACTATGATATTGTTAGAATGCAAAATCAAAACATTAAAAACTAGCCTCAAACATACTTCGTATTTGGTTAGATTTAGTTTTGAGTGAAATGTTTAGAAAAAAGTAACAATAGGTATACAATATTTAATTTGAAAAAAATGTGAACAATTATTTAAATTGCATTCATTTTCAAATCAGAACAAACAACTTATCAAGTATAATGATTACATATTAGTCCATTACAAAAACATTATATAATGGACTATCAATTATTCAACTAATAAGTTTTGGCCATGTCAATATATTATTAAAATATTTTCGATTTGAATGAAATAATATGAACTTTAACGATACATAAAATTATATTTCAATATAATCAACAAAAGCTTTGTGATCAAGTGACATAAGAATTGTAAACTTTTTTTAGAGCTTTTTATAGTAATTGTACTAATTGTATAGGCCTTACAAATAAATATTAATTAAAATAGGTTATTATTATGACCTAATATTATTCTTCATATTTATAATTTTAAAATCTTTATAAATTATAAACTCTAATTACTGTACTTACTGGATTTAGACTGTTACACTGATCAATAGGATTTTTGCCATCAGTTTTTAGTTCATCAAATGCAATAACCTAAAAGAAGAAGAATTTTAATCAATTATAAAAAGAATAAATTTTAGATTATTTATAAGAAATGCGTTTAAGATCAAATGTGTATAATATACATCATACAAAGTAGTAGTACCTATTTAAAAAAAACTTGTCAGGAATAACTATTCAAGTCAATTTTTATATCTATTTTTGATAAAAAATTGTTTATTTTACTAAAATATTAAAATTTCTATACATATGTATTTTATTGTGATCTGAGATCAAATTATTAATAAAATAATTATTTCTCTCAAATTAATACAAACTAATAATAATACATACATTGATAAATTAGCTTTACCATTGGCCTGGAAAATTAACAAAACATACGAGTAGTTACATAATATTTTAGTCTACAAAATGAAAGTGATGAACTGATGAATAATGATTAATTTATTAAAGTATTATTTAGTAACGAATAGGTATATTTTTTAAATACCCTATTTATAATTAAACATTGAGATTGTAGTACTTATACTCTATATATTTGTGTGGTTTTTTAACTAAATGTATTTAGTAAGGTAGGTAATGTAGATGTAAAATAAATAGAAAAATAAAAATGTAATTACAGATAAATATCATAAAACAATTTTAATATTATGTATTAATTAAAATATAAATGTGTACAAGTTACTAAGTCATAAACTTCTACATAAAATTTAAATATAAATATTATATAACAAAAGACAAGTGCATTTATCTATAAGTCTGAAAGATGGATTACATTGTCTAGGGTTTTGTTGTTAAAAATCAAATATAGATGTTTTAAATAAACGGATTTAAATGGTTGTCTTAGATATAAGCAACGATAATAATTGTCAATTGTTACATAACAATCCATCAAAATCTCACATTTAAAATTAAGCTAAAACTATATTCAACATGTTTTTTAAACATTTTTGATCACATTGGATTTAATGTTTACAACAAATAGTTATAGCGACACCCTGTTGCTTTTGTTATCATCATAGTACTTTACTGTATTCACATCCTGATAAATAATAACCTGCTGAGTATCGGCCAGATATAATAGTAATCTTTTAAGTACTTACATGAAATATTGAAAAAAATATCAGAAAAGCGTCCGATATCATGGCCACGATGTACGTAAATGCTACGAAGCTGAATGACATGATTGCGGTTTGTTGTAAAAACTAAGTCGGAAACGATAATTAGTTAAAAAGTGAAAAACCGAGACGCGATCAAGGCATCTTAATGGTAGAGTCCATTATTATTTTTAACACGTTGAAATTGAAGAAAAAGAAAACCGAAAACGACGAATGTTTCAAACGCGTGCCTGTCACAACTAACCTCAAGTACAGAACCGCACTTGGATGCCGATATCGAAATCAAAGTATCCAAACGTACAGAGTCGGTCACGCAAACGTGATACCCAAATAAATGGAGTAAGAAATCAGGTATACGGTTGCAGGGGCGTACTCAAGAATTGTGAATCGTGATAACAACCACCGTCCCTTCATTCGTTTAGCGGCCGGCAGTACGGAGTAGTTGATAAGTCGAATTATCGAATACTGATAAGTGACAACACACTGGTTAACCGGCCGTAGAAAACATATTATTATTATTATTAAAATGAGAGACTGATAAATCAATATCAAAAACCCCACGTAAACGTAATTACGTAACTGACTATTAAAAATTAACCAACGGAGGCGGAGTACACTTGAACTTTACATTATTATTATAAGATATTACTAAATGATTATTGTTCGAAATGTTCGAATTATAAAATACGCAAGACTGATAATGTTATCCATTGCAAACGTATTTGAGATTCGAGTAGGTACCTACTTAAGTACTACTTTATACTTACCTGATAAATAATAAGAATTCTCAATTGTAGACGTGTGATTATTCGTTGAAAAAAATATTGGGCCGTGAAAATCGTAATATAAAAATGTTTTAAAATATTAAAATATCATAATAATATATTCTTAAATTAATTTAACTATTTTAGTAAATGTGTTTAATTTAAATTGCATATAAACTTGGTACGTATTCTTATGTAACTTTAAAGTTGACTGGAATATTCAAATATTAAATGAAACATTTGAACCCCCCCTTAGAAACGGACTCTACGTATAATGTGAATACTGAATTGTGAATTATTTATGACATTCACGATCAATAAAAAATAATACATTATGTACAATGATAATATGTATTTATTTTCGTTACTATCCATACCTGTCTGTCAACTGACATTAGGTTGACGTCCAATGATTCATTTTTCGACTTGCATATCATATATTCCCATTCCTACATATATGGCACCCTAGGTATTAAATATTAATGTATTATACTTAAATATAAAATTATATTATAAAAAGTATATAATATATTAAGTAGACAAATTTGAAATTTTTGATATTTTGAAAGAAAAAAGAAAATGAAATGTATGTAATTTGGCTTACATTTTTTTTAAGCAATAATTATAGTTTTTAAAATTTCAAATTGGCTATGTATATATATATATTATATACATATCATTGATCAAAATTATATTATGTACTTCATACATTGTATTATATAAATCAATTTTCCAGTATAGTTTAATATAGCATGGTCAAGTAAACAGATAGGTAATAGCCTATAGGTATAAGAAATATTAGGTAACTAATGCAATAACACTTCTGGAAATACAACAAAATCAAGTGATGAGATTCAGTCAATTATAAAGTTCTAAAAGTTATACCAGTTTAGGTTACTGTACAAGTAATATTTTTCAAACAAGATGTATCAGAAAATTATAGGTTTTTATATCATACTAATAGGCAATAAGCATGAAAATAGAGATAATTTTAACTGGTAAACGTTTTCTGGGTTATTTCAGTCCGTCTAATTTGAATGAAATGTCTCATTGCTTTAAAATATACAATATATTTCATAATTTAAAAAAAAAAAACTTAAATATATAATATTATGGCAAATAAAAAAATTATTTATTACTATAGTTGTTAGGTCAACTCTAATTTTAGGTTCCCGATTTTAAATTGTATACAACTTTATACACAATTTTATAAAATTTCACCTATATGCATTTAAATAGTTTAAAAATGTGAATTGTAAGTTTAAATTTTAAAAAATTGTTATAATTTACTTATACAATTATACTACCATAATCTTAGTTTTAAGTCTTAAAACTAAGATTATGGTTGTACAAAATTAATTAATCTCTTAAAATTTAAGAGATTAATTAATTTTGTACAAATAAATTTAAATAAAAAAATAAATAGGTACATTGTATCGGTAGTGTATTATTATGCCTATTGGTTTGCCACTTACCTATATGTCTTAACCAGAGATGGGCAGTATCTTAGATACATATATCTAATATATATGTATCTCAGATATATTTGTATGTTATATCTAGATGCTTTTTTGAAGTAGTGTACCATGGATCTTTTGTATTTAATTTGCTCAAAGATACAAGATAGAAATGAAAATACATTTTTTTCTAAGTAATAATAAAAGTTTTAAAATTTGAAAGTCGTTTTTTGTTACTTACATAATTGACTGAAATAAGTACATGTTTCGTAAAACAAGTTTTTAAGGAGTAGCTACTACTTTGGCTTTTAAAAATATACAAAACAATGTATTGTTGAATTTATAACAACAACAAAAACTTATCATTAAATAGGATAGGTCATAATTACAATGGATTTGTTAAATTTGAATGTAATGATAGATATCATTGTATACGAATAACGATTCTGAACGGAGTTAATATGTTTATCAAAAATGTGTGTATAATAATATAGTATTTTATATTTAAATTGAATTATAATGCAATTTCGTAAAAATTTAAAATTCAAACGGTCATAAAATTTTCTCTTTAAAGCCCGATAGAAATGTTTTTTATATATTTCTGAAGATTAGCTTATGGACGACCTGTGTTAAAATTTTGAACCTTAAGTATAAACAGAATAAATTTTATGAATTTTTATCTACAAAATAACTTGCAAATTAGCGTGATTTTGACACAATTTATACAAATTTGAACTTTAGGGGCTTATTAAAAAAATTTGAGTGAAACCATCTCCGATATTTTTTAGTTACAATTAGTATAACTTATAATTAATCATTTAATACATTTTTAAGAATTTTCGGACGGCCAAAAAAAATTTATGGATATCAAAAAAAAAAAAACTTACAAAAATCGAAAATTTAAATTGTCTATAAATAAGTCAAAATATGTCAAAATACTTTGAAAACTTAACCATGTATAGAGAACACCAATATAAATATTTGATGAAAATTTCAAGTTGTTGCGGTTTTTCGTTTTTGAGTTAGAGCATT